>JARFOC010096395.1:0-12976 GCA_031763485.1 Osmoderma eremita | reverse complement strand
GGAGATAATAGTCTACGAATGTTTTTACATCCAGGCACACTACAAGTCATCCTATAACATAAACAGTGATTCATATCTGCACACTCAAAAAAATTACACTACAAACCTTACTAAATGTTCACACTCGATCTCACAAATTTAATATTATAATACAGTGCAAAGGTGTGAATATTATTTACATACAACTTCAAATTAATAAAGAATCCTATACGAAAACCTATACAAAATATTTATAAACAGGAAGGCGATTGTTCACTTCTTTTTTTACTGTAAATTCTATAGTGCAAAATTGTGAATTAGTTGTCCGAGGAAATCGTCAATGGTCGATTTTGTTGTATCAAATACCGCGAAAATATCGTTAACGTACCTAAACCAGATTCTGAGAAAATGTGCCGCGTTCTTTTTCGTGTTTAATTCAAACTTACACATAAAAAGATTAGCAATGAATGAGGATAAAGGATTCCCAATTGCTGTACCTTCCAGCTGTTCATAAAATTTAACACCTATTGTAAACTGATCTGGGACTTGCGTATGCATATATGCAATCAAGGATTCTTAACGATTATTTTTATCCCAATGGAGTATTACTAGGGCGGCAAAAAATTGGAACAAAGCTAACCAATCATCATTTTTATTATTTTGCTATCTATCTCAACACAATTGTATTGCAACTTAGTTTTGATACAAAACGACATCCTTTTAGTATCACATACGGAATTCAATCTGAATGTGGTTAATGGGGATTCCCCTACCTACTTGACGTTGATTGCGCGCACTTCGCATAGGGATGCGGCATTCATTAAAGTATAAGATAAGATATATAAGTATATGGCTTAACACCCCATGTGGGGTCACGCCGCCGAAGCTTTCTAGATCCTTTTTCCACTTGGGATGGATCAGTTCCCTTCTCCCTTCAAAGTTTTTCTGCTATCTCCCTCCACGTTTTCCTGCTCCTAGTTAAAAGTGCGGCGTTTGGCAGTATTTTCTTGCTGCGGTTATTGAAATAGCGGCGCCAATTAGAATAAATACGGTATTTTTATATATATATAGTCAGTATTTTTTATTAGAGCGAAAACACTAAGAAGTACACAAACGGCATTCTGTGCAATGAATCAGTAACAGTAACCAGTAGTGTAACATTTGTTAAGGGTAAATTTCGTACCATTTGCATCTTGCTGTTGTAGCATATAAGCTGTGTATACATTTTACACAAATATTAATGACGTGTACATACTTCTTAAGGGTTTTCACTTTACCTAAACGACTAAATTTGCAATTCTTCTTGATTTAGTATTATTATTGACCAATTTACTAACTCAAAATTATTAAGAACCTTTAGTAGAAAAATGTTTTAATACTTACCTGACCTAAAATTGGGGGATACTTCAAAAAAGAAAAAATATTTCCATTTTCTTATTCATTAAGGTAGTTTTTGTATAGCATAGAGGTATGCTTTGGATTATGATCATTCGTTACTATTTTCCAATTAACATGGGCATATTCCAAAATTTGTCGCTTATTCAGACATGCTTATGGATAATTCAAAGCTAGCAAATCAAATCCAGGGGTGTACCAGTGGGGCAGATAAAAGTATTAAAGTTGTTACATATGAAATGTAATATTTCAATCGATGTCGGCAATTGTTAAATATTTGATGCATTCGCCGCTAATATTGGTTGCTATCTTGGATAAGCCAGTAAAAATAAAAGATGAATATACAGACGTCCTTCTGAATGCGGCAACTTCACACGTACCGACTTGATCGATGATATTTTCTTTTTCAATTCACTATTTTAAACAAAAGGAAAACATGAGTTTATGTATATGTAGTCATAAACGATAAACAAATTGAGTTAGATAGTTCAGTATTGCGTTTAAAGTAAATTATCCCTTTTAATGGTATTTATTATGAAAAAAAGGCTCCTGCAATTAAATTAATGAAATACTCAATATTAATGTACAATATCCTTAATAACTTCATGTAATATACATGACAGTATGTTTATATATTCACATTAATAACGTCCCCGTGATGGGCCACCCCTTCCACCACCCCTCGGACCTTGATTGTTTCTATTATTCCATGCGTTGCTTTTGTTGCCACCATAACCTCTTCCGCCTCCTCTCGAACCTCTGAAACCACCTCTACCTCTAAATCCTCCTTCACTAGGTCCATTCCAATTTTGATTTTCAGTTTGATATTGGTTATCATTATTTCTATTAAACGGCGCATTTTGTCTAAAGTTTCTATTGTAATTTCCTGTTTGATTGGCGTTTTCTTGGAAGTTTCTATTGTATTTGTTATTTCTTTGCCAATTCCTGTCATCCGCGTAATAATCGTCATCATATTCATTCTCTTCTTCGTAACGTTGATATTCTTGTTCTCTGTCATACGACATTTGGTAATCATCTTCCACTGAATCTCGATGATCGAAATCTCGTGGGTTCCTAAAATCGACATCCTGACTTCTCATATTCCTATGGTCTACATCGCCACCCATATTGAATAGTTCATTGTTCGGATTTTCAAAATGATGTATTGGTCGCATATCTTGATCCAAGTTTCGCGCACCAGTATCCCTGTTTCTGAAATTATCCCACGGTTGTGTCGGTCCGTGATTTGCGTTGTGAATGCTTCTGTCTGTATTATCGTCTTCATCGATGTAGGCATCGTTTAAGTAATCGTGCTCATCATTGTGAGGCATAACGTCGTGTAACTCTTCTATTTGACCTGAATCGATAAACTTTTGGAGGGCCTCGGGGCCTTCAGCTATAGCAGCTTCCAATTTTGATCCAGCTAAAATTTTAAATAATTTAGTTAGATACAGTTCAAATAAAAGATCAATAAAATTAGTGGAAAATTGTACGTCTAATTCTACCGACCTTCAACGGGAATTAATTTGCCATATATAATGATCGCGTTGGGTGCAATTTTTTGTAAAGGAACGACTCCTGGGGTATTTTCCACTATTTGCGAAATAACCTCACTAATGGCAGATTCATCTTCTGAAATAAATTGAATTTACATTTGTAGAAATGAATACTGCATAATTAGATACCTCCAGTTTCATTCCACTGCGCCTGGAAGTTTCTTGGAATAGGTTTACTATAAGGTACTTTCTTCGCTTTTGTCTTATCATCCGCATTATTTGAAAATATATCTAAATCTAAACCAGGTATACTAGTGTTATCATCCGGGGTTAGTGCAGAATCAACTTTGTCTTCAGGGCCCATTCCAGGTATAACTGCCGGCTCATCTGTTTTATTTTAGCGTTGATTAAAAAATATAAAAGTGGTGCAAATTAATGACTTACCCATATCCACGTCTTCTAAGCCAGCTATTCCAGCAGGCAGCGTGTTGAGGTTATACTTATCTCGCATTAGGTCTCCAGGACGATTTCTTGTCCAAAATTTACTAGTGTGATCATTGGAACCCGAACATAGTATATGCCCTAATGGATGCCAAGCTAATGTCCAAACTATACTGTCATGTGCTTGTTCTATAGCTCCTACCTCTTTGTCGGCACTACATGAACATTATATAATATTCAATATCATTTAAAAGCAGAAAATGAAGCTATAGTGCTTAAAGTCCAGACTTTTTGTTACGTTTGTGAAAAACAGACAAGGTAATTGTGGGACATACCCCTTATTTGGGCGATTAAATTAAATTTGTTACATAGGAAAAGATGCGTCGTAATGTTCAAATGTATAAATTATTATATGTATAAAAACAATATTAATGAAGAGTAGCACCAGGAGAATCAGTTGAGAAATATGCCTATCGTGTATCTTTCAGTTGGAATATTTGCTTTAAGTAAAATTTAAAATTATGCATAATTTATTGCATCTAAACGCATTTGGTAAGAATTAAAAGGTGCGATAGGATAGTACAGGAAAAATTGCTGATGTATGGGATATAAAGGTATAATTTCATCGACGGTAGGCTCAATTAACTATAACCTAATTTACAAAAACCCATGTAAAATTGTGAAGGACGAAATTTTATAATAGCCGATATTAGATGCGAGTGCAAGTGAAAATACCCTAAGAAGTATATATCCGTCACTAACTGATATGAGCGAACTTAACAACAACACGATGCCTGTGGTACGAATTTCAACAGGTGTTAGAAATCGGTTCATTGAGCAAGATGACGTATGTGTATTTCTTATGGTGTTTTCATTTTTTATTTTCTATTGCTTATATATAATATTTAGTGAATTGCGTCATAACTACGAAGCTAAAGTATACAGGGTGACGCATTAGTGTGGTAAAGTTCGATATAGCCGTTATCATATAAGATATCCAAAAAAAGGTATTTACGAAAATTGTAAAGTCTTAAACTTAAAATTATTTTCATATATACAGGATGTTTCATATCAGCAGGGTGAACCAAACATACGTTTTCTTAAATAAAACAGCCCGTATATTATTTCAGATTTAAATTAAACTCATGCCACACATTGCCAATGCACAATTTCATGGAATTACACAACGTATTTCAGAAATTATGGTCAATTGTATATGAAAATCACTGTAAGTTCAAGGTCCTGTATACTGCAAACGACACAGTCTGAAAATTCTTTTTTACATGCATAGATTTTTGATATTCGGGCAGTTTTATAGCAATGTGACATTTTTTCAAAATTGTCAAAACTGAATACAAGGCGAGTCAAAACTCAACTACATTAATTTTTCGATTATTTTAAACGGATCAGCCTGTATTTTATATCATTAACAGAAAGACTAGTGTAGGTACTTTCATTTTTATTAAGGACTCTCTATACCTAAAGTCGTTAATTTCTAAGATATTTCAGTCAGGCGAGATATTTTGAAATTATTTTAATATAACGAGTTAGTCATGAAGAAATGACAGTTTAATGTTTAATACAAATACAAAATGCAAACATTTATAACTTACACTAATGATTAACATTTTATTAATTATCCCAACTGTTTACAATGTAGTTCTATAATAAATGTTCAAAATGTTCTTCAAGCCGATCAGCTTACATTTCTTAACATTTCTAAATTAATACTCGAGAATCCTTCCCTTATCCTCTCTTTAATATCACTTTGTGTGTTTTTTATGTATGAACACATGAAGTACTCAATTTTAGTGAACTCTGATGATCGAGCTAATCACTCAATTGGTTTCCCTCTCCTTATCCATCTTTGAGGGGAATTGGTGTTTAGATGGTCGTGTATTAACCTAGTGTGAAGTAACGAAGCTCCATCATGCAGATACCACATCCTTTGACAAACGTTTAGGGGAACATTTGCCAATAACAACGGTAAATGATTTTCTAAAAAGTCTAAATAAACTTTTATTTATTCGTCCTTCCAAAAATGTGATCCAATTACATAATCTTTCAGCTAGTAATTAAGACTGTCTACTGTCGTTTTCCACGATTAACTCGTTAAATTAAAATAATTTCTAAAAATCTCACCTGACTGAAATATCTTAGAAATTAACAACTTTAGGTATAGAGAGTCCTTAATAAAAATGAAAGTACCTACACTAGTCTTTCTGTTTATGATATAAAATACAGGCTGATCCGTTTAAAATAATCGAAAAATTAATGTAGTTGAGTTTTGACTCGCCCTGTATTCAGTTTTGACAATTTTGAAAAAATGTCACATTGCTATAAAACTGCCCGAATATAAAAAACCTATGCACGAAACGTAAGTTTCAGATATACAGTATACAAGACCTTGAACTAACAGTGTTTTTCATATAAAATTGGCCATAACGTCTGAAACACGCCGTGTAATTCAATGAAATTGTACATTAGAAGTGTGAGGCATGAGCTTAATATAAATCTGAAATAATATATCCCTTTAAGAAAACGTATGTTTGGTTCTTCCTGGTGATATGAAACACGCTGTATATATGAAAATAATTTAAAAAGTGAATAATTTTAAATTAAATATCTTTATATTATATTTAAATATATTTATATAAATAAATTAAATTTAAAATTAAATGTGAATAATTTTAAAATGTGACGTCTACAATTTTCGTGGATATCTTTTTTTGATATCTTATATGATAACGGGGATAATGCGCATCCCTATCACCATGAAACAGATAGCAAAGGTATTAATAATCTGTTAGTCACTGTTATAGCCTTTGGTTTATGACGTATTTAAAAGTAGAATACGAGCTGTTATGTTAACCATTTCATGCACACTAACACTACTTTTACTTCGTTTATGGACATAAATGTTAAAATATACGCATAGTACCAAATGTTATATAAATATTTGTATATACACAGCGTCTGAGATTGGTATCAAAAATGTTCCTAGACTAGCTCATAATTACTTAAATACAAGAACGAAGCAAAAATAACGGCGGTAAACATGAACGGCGAATGGTGCGATTACATATGACAAAGAAGGTGAAGGCCAATTCAGGAAAGTAAATATGAACTGGTTTGTAACCTTTTTGCTACTAACCTCAAACGATTAAAATTGATCACTGCGCATGGCCAGTGGTTAGTTTCATTAGTGAAACATAGATGTCAGTAGTAGTGGCATTTTAGACGACCATTCGAACTAACACCACTGATACGTTAGCATATTATATATAGATCGTCTAAAATACGACTATTGGCGACATCTATAGAGCTAACCATTCACCATATATATATATATATATATATATATATATATATATATATACTATTTGATAGTAATAGTGAAAATAATTGAGAACATTGTTAGCTTGGTCATGAATAATTACCCGACATGCCAAAACATTATAGATCCATCGGAACCACCGCTACAGAAGAGTCCTTCATGATGTGGATGCCACGCAACACTAGACGCTTCCTTTTTGTGGCCTCGGAACGTTTGTACCTCCTGACTTAAATTACGTAAATCGAACAGCTTTAAGAGGTGATCCCTCGATGCTGTAATCAGCCAATTTCCATTTTCATTCCATTTCAGGTCCATTACAGTTGATTTGTGAGCATGTCTAATGGAAATATCCCATTATGCATATTAATGTTACTATATATCTTGTCCTTTACTTACAATGTCGCCAATGATTGACCAGTTTTGGGATCCCACAATTTAATTGGCTGTTGATTGTCTTTGCTACCCGATATTACTAGACCTTTTTGAGGATGCCAATGTACACATTTTACATCCGCTCCGTGCCCTAGATGAAATAATATCTTTAAAAAGTAATTAAACGATGTGGTTTTTAATTTATTCATATGTATCCTTTTGTTACTATTTGGCCGCATAAATTTTAAAAAAATCTAAAATGAGTAAATGCTACACTAAAAATAGCTTAAAATCTCGAATGGTTCGTATAAGTACAACCAAATATCCGCATTTTGATAATACATATGAACAAATGAACTCAATTTCCAATATAGCGTCGGCGTAAATTTAGTTTCTGAAAGATGAAAAATGTGGTGGACCTATGAATAAAAAATACAAGAAAAATGTTTTGCTTTTCTCTGAATGGTACGCGAATTTTTTTTTAATACAAACATAATTTAATAATTTCCTAAGATTTTTGCTTGCAAAAAAACGAAAACCACCACCGAAATGAGTTGAAAGGAGTCGATAACAATATCTCCAAAAAATTTTGAAAATTCGAAAGGAACTTTTCAGGTCAAATTTGTTAGATGAAAGATCAAACAAATTCAACGTGTCTCCATTTTTATTACGTCTATGCCATTAAATTGTGTGACTACATACACACTCTTACGTTTGGAAAATCGACATTCGTGTCCGACTGCATTTATATTTGTATTAATCAACACCTCAATTTAAGGAAATAAAATGTAATTCATAAAACTAATTTTAAACATTTAATAATCATTTTACATACAATTGACATAAAATTTTTAAATTAAATAATAAACCACGTTTATTTATTAAAATTATCAAAAAAAACTGCTAATTAGTACCTCTTGTATCAATTATTCATAGACTTTGGAAAGTCGCTATTTAGTAAGACAAAAATCCAACATTTTATTTACATGATAGGTTTATTACCAATGACCAAATATCCTCCTACTGGACAACAATTGCTTTTCTTTAAATTTAAATTAAAGGATAAATTGAACAATACACAAAAATGAACTGGGTGCAATTCGCTTTTCATTTAATTCAGCGAAAAGATGTCGATTGATGCAAGTGTTAAAATAAAGATGTAACTTTAGAACTTTTTATTAATAGATTAGTCAGATTAAAATAAATAATGTAAGATATTCAAATTGTAACAGCGGAAACTTGTGATTTATTAATGGAAGAGGAAGAAGAAACTGCATTAAGAACGAATACGATTTGAGATACGGCAGTATAGCATATAAAAAACAAAAAAACCTAATTTACATAAATATAATATTTTAAAGGTATGTTTAAGATTTATATATTTCTCCGTGCCGATATTAAAAAGATTTAAACTATAATAAAATAATATTTATTTAGGGAAACCCAATAGTACACACTGGTTCGGGAATAAACAAAATAATTTTAGGAAGTACGGAATTTGAACACATGTATATTTGCCTGTAACAGTGCTCGTTCCTTTATTATTTTCCAGATGTTACTACTATAATTTCTCCACAAGGGACAACATGATTTGGTAACATTCAATTTAAACTTTGTTCCAGTACGCAGTTTGCTGACGGTTCGTGTCACATGAACCAATCAGAAAACATATTTCAATTCTCAAGGACTCCAATCTGTTGTCCGATTGGTACACATCATCACGAACTGTCAGCGAACTGCGTGTTAGAATAGAACTTAAATATTCGAAAGTGAAGTGCAGAAAAAGCAAAAGTTACACATACAAGAAACCATCATAGAATACTGAATTTTTTTTTTGTTGGAACAATTGCTATAAATAAAGTTGTCGCGTTTTAAAGTGGTGAAAGAGGCATACGATTCTAGATGCAGGTGATTATCAGCTCTAATCTAGTCTATTTGGCACCGCAACGTCGTTAGCTATTTTCCTTTTTTATTATCTACAAATGGTTTCCTAAGGTCAAATATAAAGTTTTCCAATATAGTATATGCCGGAATATTAATGTGATGGTTTCGACAATCGTAAATATGTTAACAGAAATTTCTTCTGCACTTTTATGGAATTTGAACTTTACATTTCGAGAAATTTAACAATCAAAAATAAATCTGTTCTGCGGAATATCATCCTCCAGAAGAAACTTAACAATATTCCTTAAAATCACGAATTAACTTTTTTGGGATGTACTTTAAAATTTAGTTTTTAGCAATAACAGATTTTGTCGTAACATTTCCGTAAGTCTTACAGTACACCCGCATAGTAATAAAATTGGTACGAGGCAAGTAGAGAATGTCATCTCACGGTTTAAAAACTAAATAATTTGAAACATGAAGAGTTGAATTGAAACAATTAGGCTTCATACTAAGTATTTTTTTTCAGTTGGACGACTGGATGTCTTTTTAGACGCTATGACGCCACGGCGCTATTTGGAAATGTTAGAAACCTTATATAGTATTTGAAGCACACAATATGAACACGCTGCGCATCGATGAATGGTCACCGACAATTTTTATCGGGAATCTCTCCTTTTCCACCCATTTCTTCAAAACCGGACAATTACTATTATCGCCACCGTCTTTTTCAAAAATTTTCATGCATCATACATACAAAACATGCATACAACCAGACCGTTTATTATATACTGGATGTACTGTGGTGATAGTTGCGGCGGGACTTTACTCAAATTCCTAAGCGTTTCAAAAACATTGTGTAGGCTCAATGTATCCTTCAGAAAAATCCAAAATATAAGCAGTATAAATATGAAAACTTAAAAAAAAAACAAAATCAAATGTAATGTTTAGAATTTTTTAGGGTGATCAAAACTTAACTATATTCAAATTAAAAAAAAAATCAGTATCTAAAACGCTACTGGTAAAAATTAAATGTATTTAAAAATTAGCACGGTGTTCTAGAAACTAATTTTAATAATAAATAGCAAGAAATAACTAAATAAAGGCATTGCTTTCTAATACCCTGAATATAATTGATTTTCTTTATATAAAAGTATTTCGATATACGATTAGTGCTGGTAATAGCTGCTTAAAATAATTTTACATAAAGATTATCAAAGGTTAGATAAAATACACATATTGTCATTACATATACCTCTAAGTATTTTCTCCTCTAGACTTCGGTAAAAATCCCAAATGCGAAGCGTACCATCATCTGAACAGGTCACGAATTTACTATCCGACGGGCTGAAGCTATTAACACACACAATGACATCGGAATTCCATCAAAAGCAAAAGAACATAATGGCACAATTTATAAAATTTATTGTTAGGAAACATTCGATACTCTTTTAGTGTTCTTGTATAATTAATAAACTTTTTGCTCAGGATTTGAGGAATACTTGGAGGAACTACAGGCAAGCGTTACTTTTAAGAATGATAATTACTTAATTTATTTTTTGCGAAAATAAAACAACTTTGGATGCATTTTCTTTATTACTTTCTTCTTACAAAACCGAAATGATGTGTGAATCACCGACTGGAAGGTTACAAATAAAAACCACTTTTCCAACTATCTTATCATACAATGACGACTCTAAGGTATATAAAACACCAATCAAAGTCTAACAAGAAACCTGGAAAAGTACTCCTGAATTTGAATTAAAATGAATTTATTCAGCGAAAAATATTACATTTCTATGCACGGAATACAAAATATATATAAATATCACAGGATAATACAGATCTCAATCAGTCTTTTGTTTAATTAAATAGCCTTTTAATTTTAGCTAAGAATGGAATTTTTAAAGTTTTCTATTTTAAAATTTTATATATTTATTGCATAATGTAAGGGGAAGAGGAAGGTGCCATTTATTAAGTATATAAAGTTATATACAAGATAAAGTAATACGTAGTGAAGATGTAGATACCTTATTCCACGTAATGCTTCTTTGTGGGCCGTAAACATTTTGACATTGTTCATGTTAGATTGCCAATATTTAACATATCCCGCGTGATCCCCAGTAATCATCCAACTATCATTATGAGACCAAACCATTGTTCGTACAGGACTATCGTGCGCCTAATTTTATATATTCAATGCTATGATGACAAACATCTGCATATGGTAAATAGATAAAAAAAACTTACCTGTAATATGGTTTCAAAATTGAAGGTAAGGCCGTTCCATAAAGTAAATTCACCCGAACTTGCACCAGTCACTAATCTTCTACCCTCCGGTGTCCATGCCATACAAAAAATCGGACACCTCATTTTATTCGTTGCAGTCTTAACAAATCTAGTTGTTACACAATTGATTGGATTATCAGGATAACTAGGTGGTGGCATCATATCTGGATAATACATAACATCTGGTTGTAGAGCTCTGCGATCTCTATAATCTCTTTGCCAAACTCTATTCTACAAATACAAAAATATAAATTACTTGTATCATTCAAACCAGGGAACTCCCATACCTCCAATTCTTTTATTATAGCTGAATTATAATCAACAGTTTTTCTCATCACAGATTTTCTTAAACGTTTACCATCAAAATCTTCAAGTGTCATAGTTCCTAGAGATCCTGGAAGAGGTCTTGTTACATTTAGAAAAGGCCTGAACTGTGGTCTGTGATTACTATATCCTAAAATACATAATTAAATATTTTGTATTTATTAATACATAGCAGCTGCAATAGTTTACCTTGTCCGTTAATGTGAGGAGGTGGTATAGACATATTAGATAGTGGCACAGACATTGCTGGAGGTGGTTGTGCAAATTCCATAATTTTTCACTTTATATATTATGCAGACATAGGTATATAAAGAGAAATGTTATTTGTACTAAATTTACACGATAATTGTCAACCTATATTACGAATCTATCATTGTTGGGTATACGATAAAAGTAATGAAAAGTTTATATTGAAAACTGACTACACATATTAAAATGATCCCAATGAAATTAATGTATAGAGAATAGGGAAATCGCAAAAATCTTGCAAAAGATACTAGTGGACACAAATATTAAACACTAAACATGCACTAAACAAAATGGCACCAATTACGTATGGACCAAATGGACATGCGTAATAGTGACAAGCGACATTTTATGATTTTAAACAGTGAAAATCTGAAAATGCCATGGTTCAAAGAAAATGGCAGTGAAACGTTTGTTATGAAAAGATTTATTGGTTAAAAACTTAAATGTTTTAATTATGTCAGACTGCCAAAATCAATCAAAAATACTACCACCTTTTAGTTTAGTTTAAGAGAAATAATACTCTATCCAATATCTCTTGTGCATACCAAGCAGTCGAACTTTGTTAGGAAAAAGTAATATTACCATTTTTTTTTAATCACTATTCAAATATTAACATTAAGCAACACTATAAATATACTGGGTATGTATAGTGTGCGTGTGTCGGACAAAAAATGTATTTCTCCAGTGTTTCTGTATTAAATAAAGATGCAGCAAGCCATACATTCGCCAGCACCCGCTTGGCAGAGTAATGCGTATTCTGTTCTAACAAAGTGGAACATCTACCCGTTTCTTTACAAAAACAATGCTTCTGATTATTTGAAGCGACCACCTTATATACGCATTACGATAATGGTGTACGTGATAGAATACTAGTACTTTTGGTTAGTCGATATTTACAACGATATATATTACAGTATTTCTTGGAAACGTTATCGAAATAATAAATAATTTCTAGTTAAATATCTACTGTATATATTTGTAACGACAATCAATGACAGTCAGTGACGTTTTCTTCACGGTATGTAATCTTAAGTTGAAGGGAGTAAAACTGTCATGGCGGCTCTACTCTCCCAGCTCAGCAGATGTCTCTGAGTGAAAGTGGTTGGTGCTATATTCAAGCCAAATAATTAGTGCAGCAGTGGGATTCCGTAAGGCCGTCGTTGCGTCGACGTCGAGCGATCCGACAGACACGGAATTCTGTAAGCGTTCG
>JARFOC010096384.1:0-12979 GCA_031763485.1 Osmoderma eremita | reverse complement strand
TACTTTATGACATCTTTTTTTGCACCTATACAATTTTGTATTAAACATTTTGACTTCAATTTTTTACAAAATATAGTGAGGTTATTTGAAAGACTATAACGCAAGAAAAAAATTAAGATACCGCACAAATATCTCAAAATATGTCACAAAGTAGCCCCACTTTACGGTATGTACAATTCCATTTATAAAGTGCCAAGCATAAGTATATACCTAAGGAAACACGATCCACAACAAAACTATAGGACATTTCGCAAATGCATGTAGTACAGAATAAAATTTTTATGTATTATTTTAAGCATGAGGAAGTATAGGAATTTGCTGAGCTATATTTTGCAAACATGTATTCATAGACACACTGTTCGTAGTATTAATTAATTCGGGACGACAGATGTTTCGGGAATACGTGGATTCCCATTATCAAGTCGAATAACCGAATATGTATTAAAAAAAGCAATGGGTCTCTCTAGCAGCACGGAAGCTTGTATGAAGTTGCACGGAGCACTGCTATCTTAGGTACTGCCCACCCAAAAAGGTTATTGCCATCAGCAGTCGTGCCCCTGAACTTGCTACATCTGTTTTGCATGAAGAACTATTAAAACAGTATACTTAGTGAAATATAGAACAACAATTGATAATTTGTCCTACATGTTGTAAAGATTGCTTTCAATGATTTTTCTTTGCAGCAATGAATGGAGCACTCCTCATTAAATAAAATTATCATTCAAGAGAACTAAATGGAAAGAATGTGTTGGAAATATCTTTTTTTTTTAGTATTCTTCTTAAGATTCATTGGTTAATACAAAATATTTATTTTGACATGGGAATATAAAACGTACAGAAAAAGGTATAGTGATATACACCTTTTCCCCGTTCTTTCTATATTCCCTTATCGAAATAAATTGTATTCAAACAACGTACTTGGGCAATATACCTAAAAAAAATTAGAACATATCTGGGATATACATATGTACAATCACTACAAATACAAGTGTTTAATTTACAGTTGCTAAATCGTGTAGTTTCTCATTTAACGAACAATTAACGTTTATTTTTTAATATTACTTGTTTCTGGATGAATAAATAAAAAAATATTGCCTCGCCGGTAAAAATTAAAGCACCGATATAAAGTCCATTATTGTACAAAAAACCGTAGATAAACAATACATTTTTCTGCTTACTGGGTGCAATTTTAAAATATAAATTTGAACAAAGAAAATATTACTGATGACTTACAAACAAAACGTTTGTTGTTTAGCGAATTGTGAGGAATAACAATATATGGTTAAAATTTATAATTCAGCAATATAAAATTTTAGAATAATATAACCTTACTTCTGGTTCCCGCAACTAAAGAACAGATTTTTGACATTTCGTCGTTTCATGACATGGTTGCCACAGCAATGCAAAAGGTATGTTATGATTTAACAGATTCATATGGTCCTCGCAACGAGACAGCGGGCTTTTGACAGCGATAATGTTAAACTCATACCAACACAACTTCACATTCGGCAAATGCATAGTAATGTCAAATCTAGTGATATTTCGTCGGCGTAGTATTTCTTCAATTAGAGCGTTGCCAATTGCATAATAAGGTAAGTTGTCAACGCACTTACTTGATTTTTGTCATTTTGACGGTCTCCTTAGCGTTGATAGTTTTCATACTCTTTCAACCATAACCTATATATATATATCTGTCAAACCATATACGATATGTATTGCAATGCGTGGCAACCATGAAGCGACGAAATGTCAGAAGTCGGTTGTTTTGTGAGAATCATAGATAGGTTATGGTTTTAAAAAATGCAAAAAAAAGCATTAAATAGAACGTCAAAAAGGCAAATGTCAAGTGCGTTGACAACTTACCTTATGTATGCAACTGGCAACATTCCAATGGAAGAAATCCTATGCGGACGAAATGTCACTAGATTTGACATGACTATGCATTTGCCGAATGTTAAGTTGTGTTCGGTTGTGTTGGTGTGATTTTAATATTGTCGCTGTCAAAAGTCGGCTGTTTCGTTGCGAGAACTATATGTATAATGGGCTAATTGTTAAATTCTTGAAAGAAGGTTTTAGATATGCGGTGTATCCCAATACGTAAGTTCTGTACTCGTTAATACTACTTTTTTTTTTATTTATGAGCGAAATAATATAATAAATAAGAAAACCAAGTAACAAAAATCAGAATGTACAACTATCTGTGCGAAATATCTGCGATTATCTATGTTACAGCGTGATGATAAGTATGGAGAAAATTCATGATTGTATTGATATTTTTTTTTATAATTTTTTAAAATACTATCTTTTGGGGCAAAGTTTAATTGATGTGGTCAGCGGCAATTTTCTTACGTACTAACTCCCACTTTTTCTATAATTTATCATAGATCACTAACTGCTTAAATACATTTGGTACCTTGCATAACAATTTCTATCAACAAGTAATCGCATTAATTCTGAACACACATTTTAAATCAAAGTAATCCTTTTTCTGCACTCAGTAGTTTCACAGTTTGATTACTTTAATAAATAAAAACAATTTAATTATACTAAAGGGATTAACCCGTTTGAACTTAGTGACGACAGCCAAATGAAGTGAACGTGAACGAATAGAGATTTTAATAATAGTTGAACGCGACGATAGTCTGAGGGCCCATGTAGAAGCATGTGATTTATTCAATCAAGAGAATCCCGAGAGAATTGTGGAAGTGTGAAAGATATACGCCCAGATCAGGTAGAAGAAAAGTAAACAAAGAAATCAAATTAAATATGTTACATGAAGCTGGGGAAAATCATGATGTTTCTACAACGCAAATCACCCCAAATAACAATGTGAATTAATCTTTTGTCCTAAAGTTAAAAAAAAAAGAAAAATATAAATGTTCCACTCTATATCCTCATTAAAATAACTTCATTTTTAAATGAATATTTATGGCTGGCTACGTTCGTAATATCTACATAAATATGTACCTATATATTTATACCGACAATCAATGATAAGTAATGTTTCATTATCGTTTTCTTGTATCTCTGTTATTAATTGTCTAAATTTGCTGTATGCTTCTACATAAAACAGACTTTATTTCTGGAAAATTAAAATAAAGAAAAATTTTAAAAAATAGGGGCTGTACTTCGAAATCGGGGGATTGGACAGAAAAAGAAAATGATGTTGTATTTATACCAAGATATAAGTCTGTGCAGTTTCGTTGAAATCGAGAGGTGCAGGCTTCCTGTGTTCCCTCGCTAGACTATTAATTCTTATGTAATTTTTATAATTAGCATTTAAAATAAGACAAATTTTCGTCTCATCAAACGTTAAGATTAAAGCTTTTTATAGAGAAATAATTTGTTCGTTCTCAGCAAGTTATGTTTGATTGGGTGTTCGAATAATCGGAGTGTTTTGATAATATAAACGAAAAATTGACTCACCTATAATATCAACAGACTCGTCTTCGCTCGTCTCAACTTGACAGTTGTCCTTGTCTTTTCTTCTCTCTTTCTTCTTTTTGTTTTCTACGACGGTGTTGGGTGTGAAGTTCTGATCGCTGAAATCAAGAGAAAAATAAATGTGAGGGAAACCCAAACTATCGTCAAATTTTGACAAGTTATTATTAGTTTTAAAGAGGGCATTAGTGTTTCGTTTTTTTTTTTAATTTTGCGCCATTCTCTGTCGGCTTACGTATGCACCTACCGGTAGAGTTTTACAAAGTATTTTCTCATTCAACGTGTTGCCCATCAATTATTGTTATGGTAAATTGCAAAATTCAAATAGCTTGTTGACTTGAATTTTCTAGATAAAATAATAGCTGGTGCTGTAACATAAGAGACAACAGGTCTAATGGGGTAGTTATATTTATTAAATTTAACCAAAGAATATAATTTTGCAGGTTCCAGGGTTGATTAATTTCCGTTTGTCATTCTCGTTGAAAATAAGATTTACATTACTGTGAGCAAATTCAATTTCTTATTGGTAACGATTAAAATTTAAAAAATGAAAAAAAATTATTACAAAAGCAAGAAAATTAATAAAGAATATGGGAAGGGCTCCATATTCTTTATTAATTTCCATTTATTTTGATATTACGATTTCTTAACATTTTTTCCATACATTTTTAAGACTTTAAGACATTTTCAAGGGGGGTCACTTTTGTAATCTTTTTAAATTTTTTTCAAACCTCTTTAACATCTTTAAATGGGGCCCCCTCTATTTTTATTTCTTTTTCAAACTTTTTTAAGACTTAAATTTTCATGGGGGCCCCCTTTTTATTGCATATTTTATCAAGCATTTTTAAGATTTGAATTTTCAAGGGAACCCCATGTTATTTAAATCTACAACTTTTTATTTTTAAGGGGGGCCCTTTTTCGTTTTTTAAAAGTTAATTATATTCTCAAATATTTTTGTCACATTTTAAAATCTTTAGATGCGCTCCTCTATTTTTATATATTTTCAAACATTTTTAAGA
Organism: Osmoderma eremita; assembly: GCA_031763485.1. NCBI lineage: Eukaryota > Metazoa > Arthropoda > Insecta > Coleoptera > Scarabaeidae > Osmoderma > Osmoderma eremita. The sequence continues at coordinate 8,519 of JARFOC010096384.1, read as the reverse complement.
CTTTAAAATTTTCAAGGGGGCCCCTTTTTATTTCATATTTTATCAAGCATTTTTAAGGCTTGAATTTTCAAGGGGGCCCCTTTTATTTAAATCTACAACTTTTTATTTTTTAAGAGGGCCCCTTTTTCGTTTTTTTAATTCAATTATATTTTCAATTTTTTTGTCACATTTTAAAATCTTTAGATGGGGCTCCTCTAGTTTTATTTTTTTTTCAAACACTTTTAAGACTTTCAAATTTTCAAATTCGGGTCTTAAAAATGCTTGACAAAAAATTAAATAAAAAGGGAGGCTCCTTTTTATTTAATTTTTTGTCAAGCATTTTTAAGACCCGAATTTTCAAGGAGACCCCTTTTTATTTAAATCTACAACTTTTTATTTTTTAAGGAGGGCCCCCTTTTCATTTTTTTAAATTTAATTATATTTTCCCCACCCTTTACGTTTTTTTTTTATAATTCATTATATTCCTGACCTACCCTATATTTTATTATAATTTATTTTTTATGCCCTTCTTCGCCCTGCATATCCGTTATTTTACCTTATTTTATTTTTTTCTTACCCGCCCTGTATATTTAATTCTAAGTAAAAAAACAAAAAGAAAATTATATTTCATTTTATCTGAGTAATAAAAACATAATAAAATGATAAGCATTTTTTTTTATTTAACTCCCTAACAATTTTGCGAACTAAAATTTTGCAACGACCGTACCATCGTTAATACGGAAGTGAAAGATGAAATGTTGAAATGAAATTCTTGAGGGGGATTTAAAGGCTGTGCGAAATCATACATGAAACACCGAAATCGTAAGGGATGCAAATAACCATTCAGGTTTTTTTTAATTTTATTAATGAAAGAAATAATAGTATTGCTTGTATTGCTTTAATATTAAATAGAAGTATTTTTTAACAATCCCTATTTTTCTATTTTTGTCGTACATTATCAAGGGCTTTAATGAACACAGAATTAGAAAAAAATATATATTCAGACCATTAATGAGCCAATCTCTCATTAAATTACTTTAGAGTTTTAGACGAAACAAATAAAGGAGATTTCTTATTAGATACAGCAAATCAATTCCTGATTAACGAGGAAAGTAATATTTTTAAAAAGCGCTTCAGATCAAAGAGAAGCAATGGGCCAATTAATTGAACGTTATTAGTTATTAGTCTCGATTAAATTTTATCTCGCCGCGAATTGCTTTTCAAAATTTGTCTTATCTATAAAATCTACAATTAGAACGATCGTATACACATAGAAGATACACACTATGAACAGACGATTTACGAATACAATACCGTCTAAAAAATTTTCATGTTAATATTCAAATACAGAGGTAGCGCAATTCCCCAAAAACCAGATGGTCATGAATTTAGTAATTTTATCTTTTAAAGTTGATTTCCTTGGTTTTACTTGTGATCTATCTTCATTGTTTATTTAACCTTTCTGCTGTTTTTCCCTCTTCGGTCATATTAATATGAACAGTGCTGTATCTATGCCAGCGCAAATTCCTTATAACACTTAATCGTGGGATCATGTAATAATAAAAATAAACAACAATATGAAAGTAATTAACGTATCGAATGCGCAAAAATTGTATGTATGTAGCTCTCTTGATTCGAGAGGCAATAAATGGAATTTCCTGGTAATAATTACATTTCGCCGCTTTGTCCGGCTCTAGCACTGACGCTCCAATTAAACTTTAGGGAAATTGATTGAAGTGGATGTCGTTGCACGCACTTGTAATAGAATATATACACTTTCAGCGAAATTATTGTCATTCGATTACATACATACATTGTCGATTTTTATCTTAATATCCATCTTTAAATTCGGCAAAACTTAAATACAATAAAATAAACTACAGTCCATTCATTTTAAGAAAACAGTGTTGGAACAGATAGGAGAAAGTATCTCGGTTTACTATTGATCAAAATCCGCGATAGATTTACGTATACGAAAAAGATATAATTCTGGCGCAATGAATTTATGTTGGATAAAATGAAATATCACTGATAACTGCATTTTCTATGTTTGCTGTAATGTCATTTGTCAGATTCAGTCGTTGCATTCCACTCTGATTTGCTGCTTTCGTCTTCTATTTTCTATCAAATTGTTGCTTGCTTATATTTTCCGTTTCATTATATTTTAAATATTGTCTCCAAAATAGTTCTTGTCAGAACTCCATTATTGCAGTACTTGATAATTTGAGGAATGTTCCATCTATTGAAAGTGCGAAAAGGTGTTTATCGAGAATTATTACAGGGTGTTTAATGTTTTAATATGGCTGAAGGAGAAGTATTGGACCGAGATCATAACCAATTACCGGGACCATCAAAAAATCCTCAGGTAAAACATATCCGCAGTGGCCAAAGGTTAATGGCTTACAATCTGTATTCGCAGTTGAAGCATGATAACTCGAAGTCGACATCAATAAAATTGGCTGCAAAGCAGCTTGGACTCGGCGAAAAAATTATGTGGTATATTGTGAAAGAAATTGATAGTAGGAGAATTATAAAGTCACCCTCTGAAACACCTGTTCGGGAGACAATATATTATTTGGACGAATCTGAAAAACCTAGAATTAGAAGACATGTACATTCTTTCTTGCTGCATAATGAATTGCCTACCTATGCAAAAATATAATATTTATTTTACATTGAAACCAACCTATAAATCTTTTGTAGGTTGTTAACGAAGATGACACTTTACTTGAATTTAAGCGACCAACATTGTGGAAAATTTTAAAGCAAGTGGGAAAAACGAAGTCGAAACCCTATACTAATACAACGACAAGGCATTGTTTTATGGAGGCATCGTTATCTAACTGCTATTCTAAAGTCTCGTGCTGAGGGTAAAAAGATTTATTATTTGGATGAAACATGGGTTAACGCAGGCCACACAAAACAAAAGGTTTGGAAAGATACAACGGTAGTTGATGCAAGGCAAGCTTTTATTGAGGGAACTACAACTGGTTTAAAACCACCATCTGGAAAAGGAAATCGATCGATTGTTTTGCATATTGGCAGTGAAGAGGGGTTTGTTGAAAAATGGTCTCCTGTTATTTGAATCAAAGAAAACTGGTGACCATCATGAGGAAATGAACGGTGAAATGTTCAAAGAATGGATGGCAAAAGTTCTACTTGATCTTTTAGCCCAACTGCATTATTGTAATGGATAATGCTCCCTACCACTCCATTAAGGCTTAAAAATTAACTAATGCATCATGGGAAAAAGACGCGCTAATTGAGTGGTTTCTTTCAAGGGAAATTATTGTCGATAATACATTTTTAAAAGCTGAGGTTCTTGAACGCATAAAAAAATGTGTAGGCGATAATCCAATAGCATATGTGATTGACGAAATGGTAACAAAAAGTGGTCGTACAGTTTTATGATTACCGCCATACCACTGTAATTTAAACCCAATCGAACTAGTATAGGCACAACTGAAGCACCATGTTGCTGCCAGCAATAAAACCTTCAAATTAGCATAAGTAAAAACTTTATTAAAAGAAGGGATTAACCTTGTAACAGCTGCGAAATGGACAAATTGCATAAAACATACTATTGCAGAAGAAAATAAAATCGATGAGCAAATAAAAGAAGCAGTTAAAGAAAAGAAAAAGTTATTGAAGAAGCAAAAGATATCCAGTCATACAAAACATACAAAGCACAATGATAAAATGTTAAGGTCATGATCAAAGAAGCTAAAAAGCGTTCATGGGAGGAATTTGGGGAAAGGATGGAAGAGAATGCAATGGGAAATTCCAACCTATTATATAGAAGACTGCGGAACCTGAGACAAGAGAGGAAAACCCCTATAAAAATATTAAAAGTAAAGAAGGGCAGACACTAACAGAGGAAAAAGAAATATTGAATCGCCGGAAAGAGTATTTTATGGAACTATGGGAAACAGATAACGGGAAAGTAGATCAATGTCAAAATATAGGGAAAACCCGGAAAACCCACACCGGCATACAATGGTGAAAGAAGAAATTAAATTAGAAGAAGTTGAGAAAGCCATAAACAGATTGAAAATCGGTAAAGCAGCAGGTATCGATGACATTAAACCAGAAATGATAAAATTTATGGGGGAAGAAGGAAAAAATATATTACACAAAATCATATTGATAGCACGGGACACACAGAAGATACCCCATGAGTGGCAAATTGCAATAATCACTCCCATCCACAAGAAAGGAGAAACTTTACGTTTAAGAGAACATCTTGAATCAACATTCCTAGACACTCAAGCCGGTTTCAGAGCAGAAAAATCTACACAGAAATGGATACGTGTGCTAATAAGGTAAATAACTTTAAAAAAATCATTAAAACAAATCGATCGATACAAATAGGTGCAATTGATCTGAAGAAAGCTTCTTTCGACAGCGTTTCAAGACCAAAGATATGGGAAGTATTGAAATTAAGGAACGTCAGCAATAAAATGATAGAAGTGATTAAAAGCATATATGCAGAAACTTTAAACATTGTAAGAACTAAAAGTTTAACAACAGACCAATTCAAAATAAAGCAAAGGGGTTAGGCAAGGAGGTATACTCAGCCCTCTACTCTTTATAGCACTAATGGACGAATTAGCACACAAGGCAAAGAGCAGATGTAAGAACACTTTTATAGGGTATAGAAAGCTGGCACCCATATCAGTCAACGAACTCCTATACGCAGATGATCTAATTTTAATTGCAAACGAGAAGGAGGAGCTAAGAAACAAAATAGAAGCATGGGTTGAAGCACTAAAATGAGTACGAAGGAAAAATAGATATAAGAAGGCCACAAGTTTTGGGCATAGGACGCAACACTACGAATATAGCCATAGAAGTAGGAAATGAGGTTCTACAAGAAACTCAATTTATTAGGGAGGGAAAGGTAGTCTAGAAAGAGAAATTAATAATAGAATAACAAACACTAATAAAATCTATAGAGCATTATATAGCACCTGCTTCAACAAAAAAGAAATAAGCAAAAGAAGTAAGATTAAGGTATGTGAGCCAATAATAGCACCTATACTTATGTACTCCTCCGAACTCAGAAAAAGTGAAAAGCAAAGTACAGCCCTGCGAAGTGACAATATTGAGAAAAATTGAGGGTGTAACAAAGCTAGATATAATAAGAAATAAGGAAACCAGAAGGCGTTTAAAGATAAAAAGTATAATCAACAAAATCGAGACATAACAACTGAGATCGTTTCGTCACGTATCTAGAATGGGGGAAGAGAGACATTCAAAAATTATTTGGGAAACTAAAGTACAAGACAAACAGGCCAGGGGTTGATCAGGAGTTACGTGTTCCACGTAACTCCGTTCCGAAAGTATAAAGAAAATCTTAGCAGAGAGGGGCATTTCATGGACTCAAGCAAAAACAATGGGCAACAAACAGAATGGACACCTCGGGTATTACAAATAAACTATTGAACTTCGTGCAGTTATTTAATTCCCAAAGCAAGGACAGTTCCCTTTGAACAGTCCGTTTCTTAAGTTCATTTCGGCTCACTCGCGACAACAACTGACTTCGTCTGATCGGAGTGCGACAGCGGTTTTTCTCCACCGATCGGGACATTAACTGAGTTCTCTCCGTCCGCACCAAGACACCCAATGTTTGTCTCTGTCCCCCACGCGACAAGACAACATCTCGTCTTCATCTGTCCAGATAAGACCCCACAACTCACCTCGCCGTCCCTTCGACACGGGGAGAAAACCGTTCGTCTAGCTCCGATCACGACAAGGAAGCGTTCTATTTTTTTATAAGTGCCATCTGGTACGTGCTACGTGTGGCCTTCACAACTTCGAAGTCCATTCTTCAAGTTAGGAGCCCTTAAGTCGCCCACGTATTCACACATGGTCAAACAGCTAAGTATTTCAAACCGTATCGTTCTAAATTCTTTTATTCTAACTTTTTCACAACATCAACATCAGAGGTGACCCAACTCGTACTGTCGCAATCGCGATTAACTTAGCGCGTATACATTATTCCGTTATATCGGTTATTATTCATTATCTACTTCAACTTTTAAATTCATAACGTTTTTTTTTTCTTTTTTTTTTTTTAAATATACTTTTTCTAGGGTTGTTTTACTGTACTTAGTTACCAAATTATTCAACCTTTGTTTACGAATTACATTATAAATGATTACTTGATGTTAGGCATGTTTTATCGCGTTTGTATTTTATTCACACATAAGTAATACTAATTCAAACCGAAATTATCAATAATCATTTTTTTTATTGATTGGAAGCGAAGTCCCATCTTATCATTTGTAATAGGTTATACATTAAATTTTATGATTTTCCGTAAACTATAATTATCTATTATTTTAATCAGCTGATCCTATTGAAATAAATTTGAATTTGCCGCTATTTCCGAATACATCCTTATTGCCCATGTGTGATACGTCCGCAGACCACAGCGCCCACTACTGTTTTCTTAACGTAAATGAAATTTACGTCTATTTTCAACCTTTCTACCGACGAACTTCCTTTGAAAGATTCAACGTGCAAAAAAATGAAAAGAGGTAATGTAGAAACCGCTTCGCAGATCTTAAACTTCACCCCGCTACGCCCTTTAAAAATCATATTATTAATTTGCAAAATTGATAACAAAGTTTGTCCGATAATTGCGCACTCAGCAGTAATACCAACCGTCGACCGAGCCGACCGCCGCGTCCCTGGGGACCGGGAATCACTCCCCTAGATTGTAATGCAAATTATGTTTGTCAAAACCAAACCCGCAACGATTGCCGCAATCAGAAATATCGGCCGACACTCGGGCGAAACGTATAGGGGGAAAGAGAGGAAGAGAGATAGAGAGAGAGAAACGGATAAAAGACTCGCGGTCGTATCTTTCATTAGATTCGATGGATGGATGGATGATGCACCACCACCAACATCATCGGAAAATTAAAATTCCGTGGTTCTCCAAATGAAATTGATGTGTAAATAAGGGGATATATATAGGCAGCAGATTCCCTCTCCTACTTACATGTTTTTTTTTTCGTTTTCTTCCCCGCTCTGCGCTGCATAAAAAAATAATTGCAGTATGATCGAATAATCGTTGTCTCTGATACTGGAAATTGTCGATTGTTTATGCGTGAAATTGCGAGGGATGCCTTTTATCTTTCGGGAATCGGCGTTCCATCGGCTGCCACCTGACAACTGACGTTTATATCGTAAATTTCGACCTTTTTGGCAGTACAATTACTCAGAACATCTTGTGTTACTTACAGTGGCTCAAAGAAATCTACTTGGCCAAAATATATTAACTCGTGAACGTTTTCGTGCCATTTTGACAATTTTCGACGTGTATTATCTCAACAACAGTGCAACGATGAACTTAATTCGGGGTTTGGCGATGGAGCACCATCAAAAACTAGTGTATACCGGTGGTATGCCGAATTTAATCGTGGCCGTGCTTCACTCACTGACGAATTTCTTGAAGGCCGTCCAAAATCAGTTGTTGTTCCGGAAAACATTGATGCTGTGCGTGAACTGATATTGCAAGGTCGGTAAAATATGATCACGTTACTTCAAAACATGTCTATGACATCATAACAGGTGACGAATCATGGATCTATGCCTATGAGCCCGAAAGTAAACAGCGGTCGACTGTATGGGTCTTTCAAGATGAGCCAACCAACAAAAGTTGTTCGCGCACTTGGAAGCAAATAGTTGCCTATTTCTACGGAAAACGTCGGACGGTCAATTCTGAATGGTACACAACCATTTGTTTGCCAGAAGTATTCGAAAAGATAAGGGAAACCAACCGCCGAAGACCGATCATTCTCTACTAGGACAATGCGGGCTCTCACACATCAGCTCAAAGTTTTTGGCAACTGAAAAAGTTGAATTGATATGTCATCCGCGGTACAGCTCTGATTTGGCACCCAATGACTCCCTTCTGTTTCTGCACATCAAACAAAAATTACGAGGTCAATGTTTTTCGACGGCTGAAGAAGCGGTTGGTGGTTTTAAAATGCATGTTTTGGAGATGCTTCAATCGAAGTGGAAAAAGTGCCTCGAAAAGTGGTTCAAGCGCATGCAAAAGTGTATTGACCTTCATGGAGAATATTTTGAAAAACAATAAAGCCATGTACTATGATTAACTTTAGTTTCTGTTTGTTATTCCCGAAATATAAAAGGCATATGAAGTCTTTATCAAGAAATGTTTAGACTTAGACTATCGCAAAAATTAATAAATAAAAAAAAAGATAATAAAAATTGCATATTTAATAAGTGGGGTAACCCCAGCGGTATTAGGTGTGACTTATTTACTTTTTGCAAAACTATGCAAGTTACAATTTTTTTTTATAGCTAGAGTTAAGCTGGTTTTACATTTGTCAATTTATTGATCAATTTTAAGAACTTAGGCGAGTTGACTTCAAGTTAGATTTTACATCTGTCAATTTCAAGTTCAATTTTAAGTTCAATTTCTAGTTGAAGTTGTCTTCGAGTTTCAGATGATAGGCAACCGTTTTACATCTGTCAAGAAATTGATCAATTTCAAGAACTTGACC
>JARFOC010096373.1:0-12979 GCA_031763485.1 Osmoderma eremita | reverse complement strand
TTCCAGCTACGTATTCAACGTGAGATCTCCACGACAGTCCAGGATCCAGTCTCCAACCCAGGAAAAGCGCACTGTCTTGCACATCTTACACCCCTGATTATTTTTATGGAGTTATTTGAAGTCCAAGGTCTTGTCAACAAACGAGAAAACTTAACTGAGCTGTAATAAAATGTGAAATCAGCCCGGAAATGATTCAACATATAAAGAAGAATTTCTAACAGGTTTGCGTATTGGCAAGAAGTCGGTGGATGCCTGTTCGAACACTTAATTTAATAATTATATTTGCCTGCAAAGGAGTTTTTGTTTATTTTTTGTAAATAAAACTTACATTTTTCGACATTCAATATTCATTTACTCCAAAAATTTCTCATGTAAGGCTATTAACATTGTTATGGTGTCGATTAGACAATGAAAAGATCTCTCAAAATCAAAACAAATTTGTTGCCATTTAAAGAAAAAAGTTGTCATTACCCAAATAAAAAAAATAATGGTTGAAAATCACACTTTCCTGTAAAAATGTGTATCCTTATCAAAAAAAAAGAAATGTACCTGTACCTGGGGATAAAAAAAAATTTGTTTCGCTATTACTGAATTTATTCCATACTTACACACGTACTGTATACATAAATACATACATATATGGACACATACATTCCTATAAATTTTGGATGATGTAGTTTGCATTTTCGCCAGATGGTTTGTTCGTGCGTCATTGAAAGATTTTATTTTATCACTTAATAAAAGACGAAAATTTTAAGTAGTTTCTCAGCCCGGATGATGTCATGACTGTCGTAACGATTACGGATATTTCAAATCATCTTCTGGAATAAAACAGATGTATCGAACGCGAATATTATTCATATAACTCTTAAATAATTAATATTTTACGATTGGTATCGCCGATGTTAGAAGGGCCGTTGGAAATTAGTGTTGACCTATATATGTCATTTTACGGCTAAAAATAAACGCTAAATGTTAAATGGGGTTATTGAAGTACTTCCTGCAATATTGCATTTGAATGCATATAATGGTCTACAGCTGCCGAGTTTTCATTTTATTTTGTTTGGATTCTAGAGTTTCCAAGTTTTTTTTAGACATTTTAAGAGTCATATTTTTGTACAACACCGTATTCGCGATTTACATTCTTTTTTTTAATATATATTTTTAAATGAGCAGCATTAGACTTGACTTACTGAAAGAGACGGGATTTCTGAATCCTGGATATATTCTACACGTCATCTTTCGATGGCATACACTTACATTCTTCGATTTTCAAAGAAATGGTTGCAGCGTTAATAACGTACTTCGAACAAGAATCGTCGATTAGTGTCATGACAAGCACTGAAAAACAATGAATTGATCCCAACAATTCATTACACGGAAGAGTCTGTTGCAAATTTTAAAGGACAGAGGTACATTTCATTGATGCCTTTCGTCCTAGGGATTATTTTAAAATGAAATAGGTTTCCGTTGGAGAAAAGATGATCCTCGACAAGAATTGATGGAATCTACATATAGCAAATGCAAGACTTAATTTTCTTTTGCAAAGGTGACTGGAGTGATGGTGATAACAGTGAATAAACTATAATAAATAGAATAAAAATGTGTGAATTTATTTGTTACAAGAATTTAGGGTAACATCCTTTATATAATTAATGCTTCCATACTTCTCATTCACATTCGTCCTGAGATGTTTTCCCATGTTATGATTAATAGTCAAAAATTTTGACATATTTCTCACAACACTAACAATTACTTTTCCTGATGTAACTTGCAAAACCAAATAAATTTCACTTTATTCTATGTTCAGTATATCTCTCATTTCTTTCATAACTTCTTAGGAGTAACATTATATTCAGAGGAATACCGCTATAAGATAGAAAACATCCACGATAAATAACATAACCTAATATTTAGTTATTCAATGAAAAGTCATTCGAAACGTGTTTTGGCAACCACGCCATATAGGAGTCATTCACAATCAATGACGTGCATCGATCTTTATCCCGCTTGTCCTATAGTAGGGGGGAAAGATATAAGTCCTTTTGATCGTTCAGAGGTAAACCTTATTTGTCATATCTGTAAATTTCTAAACACTCTAATAACTTTACTTTTATTTTGGATGTGTAAAATATCAAAATTAGAGTTAAATTTATGATTAGTATCTAAACTATGGGTAGCAAAAGTAGAATCTGTTTTCTTATTTGCGTAGCTTCTAGCATGTTCGAATAGGCAAGTTGCGAAAGATCTTCCTGTTGATCCTATGTAAACTTTATTCCATTCACAAGTTAATCTATAGACCTCAGAGTTAGAAATTTTTGTCTGTTGTTTTAAAAAAAAAATACCAATGTTATTGTTTGTTTTATATGACAAGTAAAGAAAAGTAAATGATTTGGGCAATGGCATTACACTTATTACTTCGGTTTTGGTGATTATTAGTTTATTTTTAAACAGTGAGATTCAGGTTTTAAATAAACTGTAATAGATAATGACTGATTTCTAAATTATGAAGAAATGATCTTCATAGCTTCATGCCTAGCCACATTTGAGAGCTTATTAAGAAGTCTTAATACAATGGTGTATCACTGTTTGAAATCGATTTCATGGTTTTCGAGAAATTAGCTTTAGTTTTCTTAAAATTAGATTTAGTTATCTTTAAAAGCTAATTTCCTCGAGAACGGTATGTTCGATTATAAAAAATAATACATCGCGATATTGCAAATTACATAGGATTTTAGATGAGATAGTATTCAACCCTTAGCGTGATTTTGGGCTTGGCACCCTTGCGGCTAGGGGATTAAAGATGTGAAGATCATTCGTTCTCCAAGAGGTCCCCCGTCGATTTAGGTGTTTCAGTGATTGTATGAAAAAAGGATTCTTAAGTAATTACCGTATTTAGTTTTTTCGTTGAAGTTTCTGTTGTATACCTTAGGTATTTCAAATGGCTCAAAAACGTAACGGCTGGTTTCGTTATACAACGTTATTTAAAATTATATCTATAAGCTTTTAAATGAGATATCACTCAAATCGTAGTGCAATTTCAAAAGGTTGGGTTTAACACCCCTACGGCTGGAGGGTTGAAGATGTAAATATGTTTCTTAAATGTCAGGGTGTTTCGTTTTCCCACGGACATTCTGTATACATATGTAGTTGAAACACAAATATCGATTCGATAACAAATACTGTAAACCTAAATTCAAAATACTATTTTTATTGTCTCTATATTTATTAATAATTAATAAATAAATGGAAATGTTAAATGTAAACAAACTAAAAAAATTTTTTTGTGCAGAAGCTGGGGGTCGTCTCCATGTTCTCCAAACAATTTTTGCAGCATGCCATTTATGTGTTCGGTGCACAATCAAGATTTACAAATTTTGCAAAAAAAACGGATCTTTCGTCTTTTGGAATACTTGCAATTCCTTCTTTTACCTGGTTGTGGTTCACAACCTCTTCAATTCCTCAATGTTGAAGTGCGTACACTTTTTGACAAGTGTTTTCCTACGCATATTTTCCTGCATTAATTCCAAACCGAATTTTTTTTGAAACAGTCTACAACTCTTGGCGAATTCTCCGTGTGCGCTGTTTCTTTTGTAGATATGCGTTGATTGCTGCGACATTGAGATTATAAAAAAACGTAATCATTCGATCGACTAGATCCACTCCACTTTTTGTGCTATTATAAAAAGTGATCATTTGGGATTTTTTTGATCACCGTTGGCTTCGTCGATATGATCGTCTCAGTATATTGTGGATCCGAGAAGCACAGTTTTTGCTTTCTTAGGTACATATGATGCTGCAGTCATATCGTCGCTAAATGCAAATACTGAAGAATATACCTACACCTTTTAATTTCCGTTATCTCGGGAGGTATTTGTCGTCTGTTGGCTCTAATTGTACCAATTACAGTGAGTCGGTTCTCTTGTAGTAGTTTCTTCACAACAAATTGGGGCACACAGAAATAAAATAATAACAAAATCATCAATTAAGAAATATTGCTAATGTTATTACATGTTTCATCGAGTGGGGTCTGTCAGGACAAAATGCCGTACCGCAACTATTTGAAATTCTAAAAAACAATTTTGTATAGGGAAAACAAGCTATTCAAACACTTGAAAGGTACTGTGACGGTAGATATTTAGAAAAAAATAATATAAAAAGTTAAAATCTTCATTTTACCACGGACTCACTGACCACACCCGACGTACGGGAACGGAGTGTTAAATATATTTCTGCAGAAACAAAGACTGGAAGAATCTGTATTATATTAATTTAAAACTTTAACACAATAATTTGCGCAGATGTTGAGAAGGGGTAACGTAGGACAAATCAATTTATTTTTTTTAAGTAGGAAACTTAAGACATTAGTCGAAAAAGTGTTCACAAAAACTTCTTGGAAACGAAATTAATCACATTGTCTGGTACAGCTTCGGGATACAGACTTCCAAACATCGAGGTTTTTGTTACCGATCCGACTTTGTAAGCGCCAGATGCCATATAGTCCCCGTGCCACGTAACGTCTACGGTTACCGCTTTCACCGGAAAAAAAAAAAACGGGAGGCGGGGCGGCGACGGATTAGATTGGAAAGTCGTGCAAAAATGAGTTCTCTCGGCATGGCGTTTCGTAATCTAAATAACCACCCGAGCGACGAGGACGATGGGAAGCAGGTGGTGAAAGTGTTTTTGTGACGGCGGGACCCCGTCATCAGTCATTTGCTGGCTGGCTCGTTCGGTCTGGCGGTCCTCCGGTCGTTGGCATTACGTTCATCGATTGGATCGAGGTGGAATGCGGGACAGCGACGCCCTTGATATTTAGCGCGGGTCGGCAAAAAAGGCCGGGTTTCCCCCGATATTCGTCGTCGCCTGGAAAGTTGAACGACGGAGAGGGACGAAGTTGCGATGGTGCTATGCTGTATCGTCGTTGTCTCGAAGCGCCGCCGGGAAAAATTCTGATAAGCCGTATGTAATATGCAAACACTGCAGGGTTTGTTTGAGATAGTCTACCACACATTTGTTCAACTCGAAAATTCTCTTCTCAAGTTGTTATACAGAGACTGAGAAATGATTTGAAAAAAATAATATACAGTAAATGATATAACTGTCGAAAAGTCTTAATGCATACATAATAATCTTGATATAATAATAATACAGGTTTTTAAATAGTAAAAATTCTATTAATGCAAAAAATGAAAAATCGTAATTGACAGAGTAACCAAGCTTTACTATATTTATGTATGTACACTAGGAGAAAGAATTATCCGGGCAGTGCGAGGTAGAGGAAAGATACACCCACACACCCCCCGCTACAGTCGGGCGGCTGCTGCTAGTCAGGACTGAATCGCACATCTACTTTACATAACAACAACTAGCATTTGGATTTGTTCCGCAGCACTCTGAATATTCCAGATAAAAACAAGTATAAAAATAAATAAAAATTCCAAGGAGTAACATATGTATTTCAAACACACCATGATATACCTTTCCTGTAAGTATTTATTGAACGGAAAGATTTATAAATTATATTTAACATATAGTTTGATACCCCTTTCCAAATTTTATATTTTGATAAATGCATTTTAATTAAAACATAGCTTCATTGTTTTATTGATACTATCTTTTATACTTCTTAAATGTGGTTGCAATGGAAGAAAGAAAAGATAAAAATGTGGCAGATGAAGCTACGTGATGACTTGAGTTTCTTATTAGAATACACAGTGCAATATACCGTCCATTTTTTGTAATGTTACACATAGGTATTTCCTATAGGTAACGTTAAGCGACATAGTAGACAACCAGTTATACGTTAACGCGTTGTCAATGTAGATCTACGGCCAGTGCAATTACGCCACTATTATTCATTAATTATGTCTGGCTAGCACGTTTTACAGGATCTACTGTAATTTATTTTTTCTAGCAAAAATTTTCCAGCGTACCATGAACATCTTTAATCTATTACGAAACCGTTACAATTATTACAAAAGTATAGTGGAATTTGGTACGGAAATATCATTTATGTTGGCACAACAGAAATGTGAGGAATTTGGTTATGTTTTTAACAAAGAAAGTGCAAAATTTCAGCTTGGAATGAGGAAATTATTTTATTCTAACGATTAATTAAGACAAACAAAACAACATAACAAAGGTGTCCACCTCGTCCTTCAAGACAATTCTGGGTTTATTCCATCACATGCAGTTCGTATACGGGCTTTCAGTTCATCCAAATTACGTATTTGTATGTTATAATAAACTATACTTTACATATAACCCGAAAGAAACCAATCGTTTGAATACAAATTAGCTGATCTTTTGAGGGTACTGCATTTTTGTCAGGTTTTGTACATGAGGATTTGTACGAGATCAAATAATGGATTAATGGAAAGGAAATTTCGTATTTTTCGATCAATAAATATAGGATACAACCCGGAAGTTCTGAGTGTTGACCTCACCATTTATTATCTACTATGAAACTGTTAAAATATTACGATATAATAGAATTTGGAACATGTTTTTAATAAAATGAAAAATTTCATCTTTGAATGAAGAAATTATTTTATTCTAATTGTTAATTAAGATAAAAAAAGAAAGGTATATGTAGCTTCGTCAGTAAAAAGTGTTTTATGCAAAATTTCTATGCTCTCTTTAACAAATTAAACTTTGTTTCCCAAAAATATGTTCGGTTTATTTTATCTTCCTCAAAAAGCCCTTGATGATTTGTATTTTGTAAGGCTATATAATAATATATATATAATAATTGGATTTTCTCACGGTTTAGTATATCGAAATGTATGGTACTTCATAATGTTTGTCTACATCTAAAACCGATCTCACATACCGTTCCTCTACATAACTTAGGGTATTTACATTATGTGTTTTGTTGAAACGTGATTGGTTTTATATTTTTTTCTGTGAGAATACAAGCATCTGCTTTGAATTTACTAAAAATATTGAGCATAGTTTCGGCACATGCTATATAGGCCTTCAGGATAATTGTCCCTACCTCGTCTTAAATTAGTATTCTTCTCGTATCACGTTATCATTGCCCCCTTTTCATTTTTGTATTACCTGTTCATAATTTAAATAAATTTTATACTTTTCAATAAAATATATTTAATTTGTGATTAATGTATGAATAAGTATAAAAAAATGATTAATAAAGGAATATTTGACACAAAGAATTGTTTTTTGTTCACACTGACGACGCGTTAGAGTATAACTGGCTGCCTATTATGTCGCTTAACGTTACCTGCAGGGAATATCTATATGTAACGTTACACAAAAAGCCCCGTATAGATACTACTGAAGTGTATGAATGTGGTTTTTAAAATTGTATTATAAATGGCCCTGCAAATTAGGCATTTGAGAAGTATACCCCCTCACTTTGCGACTGATTCGAATAACAACGGGGTGGTGGGACCTGATCTCGATCGTTAAGGGAAAACATTCTGTACATACAAACGTAATATGAATACTGTCAAATGCCGAATTGATGTAAAGTGCAAAGTATCAAACTTTATTTTTATTTGTCTGTAATCACACACACTGGATTGAGTAATTACATTTGTACTAGAAGAATAACTAATTATACCATACGAAATGTTGTATTTTAACGAGCAAAAGCAACAACAAAGTCCACAATAATTATCTTGTTTTTAGGACACATTAATAATCCATGGAATTTTCAAGATTTGTTGATACTTATGTTGCAAGGAACTGAGTTATTTTTATGACAGTGATTACAGCATATCAAGCATAAGTCACATCGATTGGTAATTGGAGTGCAATTGACATAACGCTTTTCAATTGGAGTGGAAAAAATAGATTACAAAATCATTAGCAACTCTATCTCTACATTTCCGTTTTAAATGTGTATTTAAGGAAATACATTTAAATACACATATATGCGTGACGAAATAGAGAAAATATATAATTGCAAAAACAAAAAAATATGTACATCTACGGAGCAATAATTATTAAAACAAAAAGGCAACATGAACGTCAACTCATTATGCTGTTAAAATATAAATATAATTTTTTTTTGGTAAAAAACAGAAATATTACACAACCAAGGTAGTAATTTTTTTTATTGATGTATGTACATACCTAGCATACAACAGAAAATGTGACATTATTTTTGAATAGGTACTGATTTATTGCCGTCTTCCTGATATTTTTGATAAAACGACTGAAATGTTAGTTCTATGTATATTACCTTTGGTAATCTGCACGAGACGTTGCTATTTGACCTACATATCAAAGTATTTCTGGCATGATACACACAGCATACACAAATACTATAGTGACATTTTTTTCACATTTTAAACGTAGGAATAATAAAAGGATTAAGATACACGAACGGAAATGTTTAATTATGATGCTTTCTGCTTCGTTTTATCTAACGTTATCGTTAGGTAATTCGGTTACGTTTATGAGATGAGTAATATCGTGTAAATGTTGCAGAAACGTAGGAAATTGTTGATTTTGTGCTGGAGTTTTTATTTTCATAATTGGGAATTTTGTCGGTACTAGGGACTTGAACAATCGTGGATTGTTTAGCCAAGTTACGCTAGAACATGTTATGTCAATCACCGTTGTGAATGTGAAATGTAATGATGATACAATAAGTTGCCATTTTGCTGTGCTATCAAGTATCTTTGTATTAGCAGTTACAGTCTTCCGTGTATTGGATCTCAGGTTCCCTTACTAGCATTCGCTAGCGACATAGTAGACAACCAGTTATACGTTAACGCGTCGTCAGTGTAGATCTATGGTCAGTGCAATTACGCCACTATTATTAATTAATTATCTTTGGCTAGCACGTTTTACAGGATCTACTATAACTTATTTTTTCTAGCAAAAAATTTCCAGCGTATCATGAAAATCTTTAATGTACTACAAAATTGTTAAAATTATTACAAAAGTACAGTGGAATTTGGTACGGAAATATTATTTTTGTGGCAACACAGAGCTATGAAGAATTTGGTTATGTTTTTAACAAAGAAAGTGCAAAATTTCAGCTTGGAATTTTATTCTAACGATTAATTAAGACAAACAAAACAACATAAAAACAACATAAATTTTGTCGGTACTAGGGACTTGAACAATCGTGGATTGTTTAGCCAAATTACGCTAGAACATGTTATGTCAATCACCGTTGTGAATGTGAAATGTAATGATGATACAATAAGTTGCCATTTTGCTGTGCTATCAAGTATCTTTATATTAGCAGCTACAGTCTTCCGTGTATTGGATCAGGTTTCCTTACTAGCATTCGCTTGTACTAGTAGCAAGGTAACATATGTAACCTAATTATTTGCGTGACTTGTAATCTAATAGCTATGACGTTTGCCGTTAGCCGTTCTCAAAAACAATATGATATGTGACACATTCATTATCTAGCAACGGGTAGTATGGCCCAAAATAAACAGTACTGAACTTATTCTTTTATTTTTTTAACATATTATTTAAACTTCTCCACATGTTCTAAATTAAAGACAGACTTCATAACGAAATTTCAAGTTGGTCGTCATATTATCGAATAAGAGTTGTCTCAGGTGTGCGAAGAAGGTTCGCATGGCATCCTTTAATTCATCAATGGTTTGTGGTGACCTTTCGAAGACGACATCTTTGGTCAACACCCCTTATATGGAGAGGTAAGGTCTGGCGAATGTGAAGAATAAGGGAAGTCAGTAAATCGTGAAATGATTTTGGTTTGAAAATGTCCCTGAAGAAATTGGCGAACTGGGGCAGCAGTATGACAAGTTGCTCCTTCCTGCTGAAAAACTTGGTCTCGAAATGCCAAATTACGTGCACGACAAAATCGACGTAGATCAGAGATAAAGCGTGTCGAAATTTGTATGTACCGCTGTTGCTTAAGTGTGACTTGTCTACCATTCTCTTCGATAAAGGACGGACCAATGATTCCGTGTCTCGAAACTGCATACCACTTTTGCGCTATGTAAAGGATCTTCTTGAACATCATTGGGTCTTGCAAATCCCATAAATCGATTTGTGCGCCGATTCACATGGCCCGGCAAATGAAATCCATACATTTTTAAAAAATTCAGGATTTTCATATTGTAACTGGAGAATTCTGGCGCAATATTCCACTCTACTGCGATAATACCGAGGATGTCACTGTTGGTGTACCTGAATCACATGCGGAAATGTATCCAGCTCCTTCAGGATTCAAGGAGGTTCTGTTTAGGCCAATTTGCAATGCTGTCTTTCGCTAGCTGATTTTCGGATCAGCTCAAAAACGCGTTGATGGTTATTGTTAACACAACCGACGGGTCGAGTAGTATCTACTGGCATCGTCAGCCGATGGTAACCGGCGGCCCCGGTAAAAACTACCTTTTTCGACTTCTGACGTTTAACGTCGGGTTTTGTAGTTAAAAATAAACCGCGGAAAATATTCCGCGTACAGAGAAAAAGATATATCCCCAAAGACAATGTCGCGTGTGTTTCGTTAATAAAATTAAAAATTTAACCTGCCTGTACCCCTGCATAGGGCTAAATGCTTTTATATATACCACACAAGAACTCATTTAAATAATACATTGTAAAATTTGTAAATACTGATTTTTAAAATACTGCTTGCAATTGTTTAAATTTGAATAGTGATATTTGTAAAATACATATATGTAAAAAAATTGATATAACCAATTTCTTGAGCATAATGCCGTTAAATTTGACAAACATATTTATGGTGAGTAAGATTTTATTATTATAAAAATATTATTTAATTATATGAAATTTAAGTGTTCATATTTTTCCTTTAGAACCCACTGCGCGGCGTATCATTTTTCGTGGAAACAAAATCAACGGATTTCGTCCACTAATCTTGAAAACCAGCATTTGTTTCTTTTCTTTTGTTTATATTGATTTTAAATATTATGCTTTATTATATACTTTATTGTTTATTTGTAAGTATTTTTTAAACCAGGGTTAAAATAAAGTTGAATAAAACAATATCATTATTTTAATTATTATTTTTTGCGACCAACATCATTTTAACATATTAACCGTTGCAATTCAGAACATTTGATAAATTTTCTTTTTTTAATTCCCTTTAATTTTTTATTTGAACTCTTATGCTGTGCGAAATTCTCGCGAAACAGTCCGTCGTCATGGCGCTCGCAGCGAAAAAGAAAAGACCCGTCGGTTAAGTGTTAATAACCATTGGCACAATACACTGCCAGTATTTCTGAACTTTTCAACAACCTTCAAAATTACGGCATTACTTGGAGAACGTTTATTAAGCTGTTGTGTGAACTTATCACATAAGTATCGTAGACATTCACAGTTGAATCGGCCGATTCCATATGAGCGAAAATATTACTCCACCGGAAAAAAGTTCTCCTCTGTACTTAACAACACCATTTCAACAAGGAGGCACTACTAATTACTTGCTTACCGTTTACTCGATAGGTCTATACGATCTAAGGTGGGTATAACAGCGCGCGCATTAAGACACCGCCAACTTAGTTTCAGTACTGTTTATTTCGGGCAATACTGTACTTCTATATTTTTCTTTATATATAAAAAAGCACAGAAATTGTCACAACTAGAACGATTTTCTAAATGTAAAGGTTCTTCAACAATTTATTATCTAATAAAATATATAAATACTCCATTTGGAAATTGTTTCCTCAAAAAATTCAGGTAGATTATATTTTTTTAGCGCTAATGAAGATAATTTATTGACAATCTAATAGTTACTAAAAATAATTCCTTAAAAATGGAGTTCTTCAGATTTTGGCAATTGGAAAAAACAATCTTGCTTTTAAACAGAAAATCGAAAAATGTTTGCTATTAATTTGATTTCTTGTCAGGTGATGTAACTTATTCTAATGGAATATAAGTGTCATTTGAACAAGCGTGTTCACTTTAGCGATAATAGTTTAAAACTAGTAAATCCGTTATAACTAGAGATGGGCAGTTCAGTTCAATTTACACATGTATGTCTTTAGTTCTAGTTCATTTTACTGAACTGCATCTTTGTGTTAGTTCGCAGTTCACCTAGTTCACTTCAGATGAACGATGAACTGCGAACGACTAAGGATAATTTTACTGATATAGTTCATTCGATTCTCAGCAAAGATACGTGTCTTTGAACTAGGTCGTTCGCGAACTACCCACCTCTAATTAGGTATAAAATCAAATACTATTCAATCATTTGTAGTCTAAGTAATTTCTCATGGCGACAAACGCTATAAAAGGCTTCTTCTATGACTCATTAAATGTTTCTATTATCTTCCAAAGCATATACCTATTTGTTGTTTGTTTCTTCATATGACACCAAAATGTAATCACCAAAATAAATTATTTAAATTATAGCTTACGTAACACATTCTATTCTTGGTACATACGTGATTATCATATAGGAATGTATGTTTCATGTACTCCGCACATGATGGTTTAAGTTTTACACTAAGCATCTGTAAGCTGATGATCTTGCTTGCTTCTAAATTAGCCTAGTTAACCTTCGACACATATGTACATACAATGTATGCATATATCCGTCCATACATACATATGTATAATATGCGAATACACTCATCGTTGCAAATCTATGCAAGAATGCGTCGATAAAATTAGTTGCCTCTGTCATCAATACCACGGATACGGATAGCGATTGCTATGCACAACCTTCAAGAATGTAGGTGGGAAGGATTTGCTGGTAGTGTTATACTCATCCTATAACGGTAAACAATTCTCCTATTTCCCAAAATATAACTTTACTGCAATTTTGTAACTTTAGTTGTTTTATTTAAGGGTGGCGGTCTAATAATATAATCTCATTAAGCAGTACCTAATTAATTTCCAATTTTGAAATATGTCTGTAGGCTAGAGGTAAACAGTGGTAACTCCGTTTTTTAGATAAAATGGGTTTACGGTTGTTTCCTATTATACCAATTCCGTTTTACCGCGTGGCAAAAGATGGTAACTCCAAGTCCTAAGGTCAAAGAAGTAAGCTAGT
>JARFOC010096334.1:0-12983 GCA_031763485.1 Osmoderma eremita | reverse complement strand
TTCATCATGAGATGGATTCAGACACATACGAGGATTGGTTTATTAAGAAATTGCTTCCAAATATACCGCAGAAGTCAAGTTGATAATGCTTCCTATCACTGCAGAAAATTAGAAAAGAATCCAATGGCAGCATGGAGAATAAACAATATCATTGATTGGCTCCGTGAGAAACAAATACCAACCACTGCTAAAAAAGGACCTGCTGTTTTGCGTGTCGCAAATTAAACCGCAGTATGATAAAAGCAGGATTGACGAACTTGCAAAAGAAAAAAATCATGAAGTTCTTCGATAATACCACATTTAAGGTAAAAGATATGGCGGAATTAATTCGAAGAGCATATAGCACTGTAACAGTTGATAATTGCCAAATTACATCAAACATGTAAAAAATATTGAAAAGGAAATGTGGATAGCGGATAATTTGCAAAATAACGTTGAAGAATTTATTATTCATGTAACAGATTCATCATCATCTGAAGATCAAACTGGTGCATCGACTGACTAAAAGTTGAAACAAGACATATGTGTGTGTAATTGCTATTCCTTCCTTAAATATTATTGTATTACATGGGGATTTGTAGATTCCAGCTATTTTTGTTACAAAAGTGGAAACTATTATTTGTTAAAGGATTATATATTTTACTTTAAATATAATAAATTGTATAATACCCCAATTCCTAAATAAATGTTCCAAATGTAAATTACGTTAATGTTGAGTAATAATAAATAAAATTATGGGTTCTCTCACTGATTCTTAAAAAGAATTTTGTTTTTTTATATTCTACTGTTTTCCTCAAAATATGCATTTTAGCTGTGAAAAACCCAAATAATGGAACCGGAAGTAAAAATGTACAGCTGATTCGACGATTTGGCAACCGTACATTGAATTCTCATAAGCTCTGTACTGCATTCGGAGGTTGAGACGATCTATAGCAATGAAGTTTACTACAGCTTTGTTCCAACTGAACTCGCTAACTGTCAGATGGACGTCAGAGGTATGCGCATTGTGTAAATATATTGTATTAAACACCTTTATGTCGTATAAATTGTGTAATACGCATGCGTCTGACCTCCGTCTGACAGTGAGTTCAGATGGAACAACGCCTATAATAAAAGAATTATTTTGCGTAGTGGATACGTTAAATATTTTGCACGTGCTATCCTAAAATACATGTACATAACAGCTACGTTGATTACAGTGAATTTTTTGTCGTGCCGAATGATTTCAACCAGTATACCGCATTTTTGTCCTGCGTTGACAACAATTCAAAATTCCGTTCTAACCATATCAAATAATCACATTTCAAAATGGAATTCAATGATTTCAAGTATTATTATGTTAGGCATGCTATTCAACTCATTCTGGAGTGCGTGTATATTACAAAAGAAATATCTCGTAAACGGATCTTATAGGTCGAAACCCGTGTAAGGTACTTCTTTGTTTGCTAAAAGAGAAAATAAGAAATTTGGAACGAAGGGATCAGTTGAAGTGCACGGCAAATAAGGAACTTTCCCTGCAGATCAGGCTCTCCACACTTTACTCTGTTCCTTTCCAAACAAATGTACCCATATTTTTCTTTCTGGACTCCTTAACATTATTAGCTAAATAAAGGGTGTGTCTGTTAAAGCAAAATAGTCTATAAAATATGTTAGTGTCCACACACATCCATCCAATTGTTATTTTTCCCCACCAAAAACTATTCAATTAAAACTTATTTAGTAAATCTGCCTTGGAGGTATTTCCTTATACATCACGTGTGATAGAAAACTTCCAGAATATTTCATATAGGAAACTGTGAAGACACAATACAATGCATGAAGAAATTCTACTAAAGTATAGTAACTAACATTAGCTATTACAAAGGCATTCTTTGGGTTCTAATAACTGTTGATTTTAGTGTGTTGTATTTCAATTCAGTTCAAATGCAATCTCAGATACGAACACATTCCTCCAGTCTCAAACACACTTTCTTGTCAAACAAGATATTACTTTATCGCAAAAACTAAGAGAGGGGCTCAATCCTATTTTCTCCAAGCTACGTGTACATACATATGTGGATGTTCTGAAATATAGGTGCATTTTGTTTCGAAATAAAATTCTTTTTGCATCCAGAAACTCGCCGAGATATATTGCAAACTAGTCCTACATCGATTTTATGTCACTGGTGAAGAATAAAGGTTCTTTCAGAATATTTATACGTATGCAGATCTCTGTTCGACCCCGTATAGTTTATCCGGAAATAAATTTTAATTTCAGGTAACAAGACAAGTTCTAAGCATTGTTTTTATTATCCAATTTTCCTGGACTCTAAAAAACTGTTGCATTTTCGTTGTAAGAAAAAATCAACGCAAGAACGATGTGAATAAGATATGGTGATATAAAGGTATTTCTTATCACTTATTAAGATATCGCTAGGGATCGTCTTTCGTGTTGGAGTTTTACCACAGTGTTTTGTACTTGACTGATATTTTTAAAATTCAAAACTGAGTCATGCGTGAGGTTTTCGATGACGCAAATTGTAATAGAAATGCAAAAAGAAAACACTTAATAAATAAAATTTAATTCAATTAAACTCGTAGATACTTGTCCGAAGAAAGTAACTGCTGGGAAGCACAGAATACCATATCGCTGTGTTGGTTTGTGTCTTTTTCTAGCTTCTACTTTTTTGTTGTGCCTCTTAGTATCACAATTTATTATGAATTTCGTGAAAATGTATGTTACCACCCAAAGGGATGAGTTAATACTGCTGTATACCAGTACGGAGATTCATAACGAGAGATTTTTGACGTTTGATTGATATTTGGATTGTTGTTATTTGAACTATTTCCATCGTTTGTTGGATTTTGTTCATCCGACATTTCGGCAATTTGTCTACTGATGTCCTCGGGGTAGTCTTGATAAGTGGTGCTTCTTGCCAAATGCACCACTTATCAAGACTACCCTGAGGACGATAGTAGACAAATTTCCGAAACGTCGGATGAACAAAATCCAACAAACGATGAAAATAGTCCAAATAACAACAATTCAAGTACGAAGACTGTGCTAGAAGAGCAGTTCCAGTTTTTTGTGAGAATCATCCTGTAAAAATGTAGAATGTGTTAAAGCTGGTAAGAGAATTTATCGAAACGGGGTCCATACTATTATCCATTATAAGGCGGCAAGTGTTGCAACTAAAACTAATTGGGAGGCTCTTGGGAGGTAGCTATAAATCCTGAACATTACGTCCGTAAGTTTGAGTCGGTAACAGTACTCTAAGAATAGTAAACTTCTTATTACTAATCATAGAATACCTAAAAAAGCATAAATTTAACGGATCCAAAATGCAGTTGGTTCAGAAACTTAACGATGATCCAAATGAAACAACACAATTTGGCGAAGGGATGTGACAGCATCTGATACAAAATGGAAACTTCCTTTATTTGCTTCAGCGATGTGCAGTGAATGTACTTTTTATTTAATGTCAATGTATAAATAAAAGTCAGCTTCTGGCCCGATTACAATTGCCATTTTTATCGAGAAAATAATACTGGATATTGCTGGGCAATCGTTTTTGGAAGAAAGTTTAACCGGTGAAAGGTATTCGCGAACCTGGGATCAACTACATCGCTCCTATGACTATCGACAAAATAGAATATGATAAAGTCAAAGATTTGCAAATTCAAACCACACAATTTGGAGAACTGGAGGTTTGAATGACTTTTTCAGTGATGTGACACTCGGCCCATATTGCCATTTTAACTTTTTATATGGGTGGCTTCCCCAACACGCGGGATGACACTTTGTAAAATAACGTATTATAATAATTTTTCAAAAAGAACAGTTATTTACTTGGACATTCTTCATAGGGGTTTTTTCTGTGGGACAGCTTGTATATCTATTGCCATGATCTTATACAGCATCTTGCGGTGATTCTAAAATTCATTGTTAGGTTGGGGCAGTTAACGTTAAAATTGTGTGCCTATCCCTCTGGTGGTCTGCGAACCCAACTAAACAGACTACCGCGCCAAATCTCATTTATTTCAAACTTGACAGGATGCATAATGCCATCCAAATTATGATGGATTTTTCTATATAAGCTTTTTTCGCATCACGTCATTCAAAGTGTATGCAGCACATGTTCTATTTACAACTATAATTCTGTTCAGAAAATGAGCGCACAAGTTGCGCAAGAAACACGCATTGACGGTTTCGATTAACATATTCCTGACAGTTATATTTACACTTGGAATTAACCTTTTAGCTTACCAAACAGAATACAATAAACATACTGTTAGATTACTCCTGCCGCACAAAATTGTTAGATCGACTTATTTTTCACACACAATAACGCACCAACCAACTTTAACAATAATATTATTCACGTACCGACTTCTACAATAGCAACGTACACACTAAAGACTCTGATGGAAAACAATTCACTCTAACATTAATCTATCCTACTCAACAAAAACATATCCATTAGCAATATAATTACACTAAAAAGTTTAGTCGGGTCCAGATACCTGGCGGTGAATCAATTTCAGCTCGACGTGCGTTAACAAAATAATAATTAATTCGGGACAGGTCAAACTTTACAGGGGAAATACACAATAATAATAAAAACAACGATAATGATTAAACAATAAGTAAACAAGGGATTGTAATACAAATTTAAAATACCCTATGCAGAGTTCTAGAATTTTACATTCAGAGCCCTCTATTGGTCGAGTAATCCCTGGCTTACACCAAAGATATACTAGTGCACCCCCCTCCCCCCCCCCCGATCCAAATTTACCAAATTTATAATCAAAATTTAGCATTTTGTAACATTGCAGTGTATTATCTATGATACCGTACTCTTTAAATCAAACAGGAAACACCCCAACAGAACGACGTCGTCAATAGTTTCGCTCCTGATACTTTAAACAAGATTGAAATTACCATTACAAAGATATTATAATGCGTGTGTATCGTGAATCTATTATAAATTTTCATGTAAAAGCTGTCTCGCGGGAATCGGTAAGATCCAAAGAAATCCTAAAAAAGATCAGGTAGGTACCTTTAAGAAGCGATTTTGACTATATATAGTCTACTTTTAATATGCAAGTAATTTGGGACGAGAGATATTTAAAAAAGAGAAACGATGAGAGAACTTTATTTATTCGTACAAAACGGCTTTCTTTCGGATACTGAAAAGCGAAGATTCCAATTTGATTCGTTGGTTAGGAAACAGATCGCTTGAGAACGTAAATTTTGATTCATTAAGGAATTTTATTATTTAATGCTGTTATTCATACAATTCTATTGGTGCATAGAATAAAAATGAATTTTGTATTCGAGAATCAAACTAAGGCTTTTATTACTTCCACTGTTCAAACTAAAAGTTCGTTATAATTATTTACGCAATGTAATAAAGAAAAAATAAAGCAAACCAAAAATATTTTTATCTGAAATATTATACACCTATATAAGTAATGCTTGTATCTTGTTACTTAGAGGCTTGTTTTACCTTCCTATGGGTTTTTATTTTTATGTTTTCATTATTTCATTCTTCGTCCGAAGATCTTCAAACCATAATATGAAACACGTCAACAGTCACTATGACAACAATCATAGATTGTTACATTTATGAAATATAAGACATCAGAAACAAACTTAACAACAAATTAAATCAAATGTATTCAAACGCAACCCCTCAGCCCCGTAACTGTAGGAACTCCTCTACAGAGTAAAACTAACTGCATTGTAGAAGCCGCATGAGCTTATATGCAAATAAATGAGGTTGAAGTATGTCTTGTATACCCGTTGGCAGCGCATTGTACATGTGTTTACCCGCATATGTCGGACTTTTCTCATAGAGAGCGGTTTTGTGTGAAGGTGTGTTCAATAAACTGCCATGCTTCGTATTATAAGCCTGACAGTTACAATTTTGTTCAAGAGTTACATAATTTTTGACGTACATAATACTTTTGTATATATAAACACAAGGAAAAGTTAAAATATTGTTGGCTTTAAAAATCAGTTTACAGCTATCCCTACCATTAACACTATATACCTATTAGCCTTAACAGTCTCTCCTATAAAATAAATATCGTTTTCCAACCCATGGTAAAACCCCTAACATTTACATTATAGTTCATAGCTGAATAGGCCAAGGAATAATAATAAGTTTTATGATCTATTGTTTTTCTTAATTGAAATTATACCCAGTAGGTGCTGCTTCATTTGTTACAAATATTATCTTGCTGATTCCCAGTTTTAATTGTGTAATCATTTATAGAAATATTTATATTTTGAATTACTCTTCTGCAGTGAGGCTGCAGACAAACGGTTTTTTGTTGTAAATTAAGCAATATTTATATTTGCTTTTAATTCAATTGAATTACTGGCTTCAACTATAATAGTAGTATCGTCAGCATAGGATATTATCTTACCAATCCCTACAAACTCGGGTAAATCATGAACATATTAGGAAAAAATTAGAGGCCCTAGCGCAGACCCTTGAGGCACATCAACCAAGTTTGAATGATGGTCGTCAATTTTAATGCTTTCCTACCTCACAGGAGTGACATGAGCCAATGAATAAAATTATCTCTAAAACCTAGTGAATATAGTTTTTGGCACGCTATATTAACATCAACTATATCAAGGATTTACTTATGCCACAGCTAATAAATAAAATTATCTACTATTTAAAAATAGTATATTTTATAGAAATGCTACTTAGCGTGGACATTGTTGTTTCATTCTTAGAATTCTCTGAGATTGTTTCACACAACCTATCAGAATTACACCATCTTAGTTCCAGAAACCTGAAGCAAGGATCTTGCCAACCGATTTTTCGGTTGCTTAGAACCAGAATGCTTCCACCCTTTGGATCGCCCTTTAGTCTCTGGGCCATAGCGATGGACCCATGTTTACTCAATAGTAATGGGCCAAACCAAAACCATTGAGGAATCTTTTTAAAAACAGCGGCAGATTTCCTTCGACATCGTATCTCGAACACGCTTTTGATCAGCATTCAAGCATCTGGAAATCCATTTGGCTGAAAGCCTTCTCATACCCAAGTCATGATGAAGAATGTGAAACGCGCGGTCCAGGAAATGTGCAATATTTCGGCTACACGTTCGTCTATCGTATGGACAGAATCAAAATTTCCCGGAGCGGACATAGAAAGTGGTCTTTCGGTGTTCATCGTTCACAACTGATCTTCCTCCCATCATCTCAGCAAAAAAATTCTTTGTCCAATAACCCTCTCAAAAATAAATACTTAGTACCTAGCCGAAATCCGGTTTTTTCAAAATATAAATTTTTCTCAAACACGTTCATGACACGGATGTCAAACTTTCCAAACTTATTTATAAAACATAATTGTTATAACCATAGCAACGATATTGAATTTTGTCCACAAAAAATTTTCCAGGATAGATATCAATACCCATTCATATTTCACTGTATTAGAGGGACTTCGAAATCGAAAAAAAAATTCATTTTAATTACAGAATAAGCGGAAATTATCCATCCTAAGAAACAATCGCATCATTTATCTAATTCTAACTTTAGTTCGCAACTTGAAATTTGGTTCGGGATTGACTGAAATCCGGAGGAATTTAACTTCTGGATTTGCGAATAGAACTTTTTCGTATTTGCCGAAAATATATCTACCGATCAGAAGCACAATTTAAGGCAATATTAATAAATATCGAGAGTGAATGGAATTTATACGAACTATTAATGAGACGTCAACGAGACATAACCAGCTGCATCTAATTTTTGTAACTACGTTCGCGATCTTCAGGACTATTTTTTTTAATTAACATTATTTTGACATTTGTGATTTCGGTTAAACACAATGAATAAATCTTCCATTCTTCGAAAAATTTCTCCGGATAAGTTAGTTTTTCGTCCCTTGACTATAGTAATAAATATCATAGAATCGTATCTACAGGCTGTGATTTTATTTTCAAGGGGGTGATTAATCGTCTTAAAATAAGGTCATTAACGTAAAAATATCTTAACAAGGTTGCATAATAAGAGAAATATTAATGTTTTTAAAAAAAATTGTAGTTTTCTTAAGTGGTGATTAAGCATATTCATTTGAAGATTTTTTAAATGTTTTTCATAGAATCCACTTCACACAAGTTGTTCAAAGTTATCGCCGTGTTGTTGAACGCATAGTCTCGCTCGACATATCCATGAATTGGCATAATTTACTAGGCCTTGGTCTTGCTGTCGAATTACCGCCGCAGCTGCCTCAACCCGATTGCGAAGATCATCTAAATCAATTATATCGTTGCTATATACCATGATCTTCATAACGCCCTATAAGTAGAAATCAAGGGGGTTAAGCTTGGGTGACCGAGGAAGCCATGGCATAGGAGCACCTCGACCAATCCACTTATTTTCAAACACATTATCTAAATGTTGGCGAACTAAACGATTAAAATGCGGCGGTGAGCCATCGTGAAGAAACCACATTTGTCGACGTATATTCAAAGGAACTTCTTCCAATAGTTCCCTCAAATGATTTTGCAAAAACAAGGGATAACCACATACATTCATTCGATTTGGCAACACAAATGGTCCAATAAGTTGTCGGTTGCCCAGTCCGGCCTAAACTTTCATCGAAAATCTCT
Organism: Osmoderma eremita; assembly: GCA_031763485.1. Classification (NCBI taxonomy): domain Eukaryota; kingdom Metazoa; phylum Arthropoda; class Insecta; order Coleoptera; family Scarabaeidae; genus Osmoderma; species Osmoderma eremita. The sequence continues at coordinate 4,367 of JARFOC010096334.1, read as the reverse complement.
ACTGGAAATGTTTACAACGAACAGCATGTGTTTTTCCACAGCCCAAATATGAGTATTACGGCAGTTATTTATACGGTTACGTGTAAACGTTGCTTCATCAGTAGCCAATACAATGGAAGAAAAGTTTGGAATTTCTACATGTTTTTGTAGAAACCATCGGCAAAACTGTAAACGTAAATGATGATCTTCGTGTTGTAAAGCCTCTACTTTTTGTACTTGGAAAGAATCCAATTGATTCTCGCGCAGTGTTCGCCAGACAATTCGATTTGATACATTTACTTGGCGAGATATTTTTCGAGAACTACTAGAAGAACCTTCTTCGACAAGATTTAAGACTTCGTCTTCGGTATCCAAAATTCGTTGGTGTCGGCCAGGACCACCATATCGACATTGCTCGCAGTACACCAGTTTCTCGTGCACGGATTACTAGAGCGGTGAATTTTTGTGGAATAGGTGTTAGCCTGTTAGAAAACCGGTCAGCGTACAATCGACTTGCAGCTGCAGAATCTGGCGTAAATTAACAACATGTCAACCTATTCACTGTTGGTGCGATGGACCGTTTTTACTTTCCTTATTAGGATTTATTCGAAAAAATTTACGTCAAACCAGCGACACAGTGAACAACTAATGAAACAACTTGACAGATGGGAAAAGTTACAGACATCAGCCTACTTAGTAAAAAATTCTCTAACAATAATACTGCCTTTATTGTGAAATTATGAATAAGTACAATAACAATAATACATTTAAAAATATTTTCACAAATCAGGTTCAATAATCACTGGTCTCCCACCTAAAACCCGATTTTAGATTAACAAAAAAAGCAATTTATACCTAAAACTAAAAGTTCGTCAATGCACAACTTACAAACAACTAAACTGTAATTATTTCCTGAAACACCCAGTACAAACACATACAGTAAACCTACCATAAGCGGGAACAAAGTACAAAGTCGAAAAAAAAGTATTTCATAAATGATATAAAAGCACATCAATGTGCGGCCACGATCAGTCTATCCCTAAGTCTACTGCGAAAAATATCAAGCGACATTTCTTTGAGTTCTCTTGGAAGGCTATTATATTTTGTGAAAATTGCATAAGAAAAAGCCCTTTTAAACAGTTCTGTGAAGTGGTGGAGATATTAGGCCACGGAAACGAGTTGTTGCTATGCACATCACTACGGTATCTGATCTTCTCATGTAGATATGGTGGTGTTTTAAAAAGAATAATTCTGTGATACAAACATAGAGTCTGCAACTCTCTTCTACTATGCATATTCAGCCAGCATGCTTGGCGAAGTGTATGGGAGATATGGTCATACTTACGCAATCCGAAAATAAACCTTAAGCAGGAGTTTTGAACTCTTTGAATTCTACGTTGGGTATATTTGTCGATAGAGGGATGATAAACTGACGTGCAGTATGTAAAGTGGGATAGGACAAATGCATCACATAGTATGATTTTGGTTTTAACGTTTAATATTGATCTAATAACCTATTGTTTACATTTACTTTGCACAAGTTGTTGATCAATCGTTTTAGCGTTAAAAACCTTTTTTATGGTGGTTAATCACCACTTAAAACTAAAGAAAAATAAAAACTACACATATTTTTTTTACATTAATATCTCTCTTATTATGCAACTTTGTTAAGATATTTTTACGTCAATGACCTTATTTTAAGATGTTTAACCACCGATTGAAAATAGAATAACAAGGCTATAAGTACCCTGTATAAGTAAATCAAAAAGTAAATTGCTACTAATTTATCTCATTAAATTTAACAATAGTAATAATTTTCAAATAAAGTTACTATTTTGTCATATCTGTACCTGCAATACAGATTGCAACAATAATGCAGTATTCCTACCATCTAATATCACAAGATTATAAGTTTTGTATTACAATTGACCTTAGACGAATAAAACTCTGTGGAATGCCTCCGGTTTTATATGAAATTGATACCTTAAACTTCACTTTAATATGGTTCTCATGTTGTGAACGACTGTAATAGTTATAAAGTCATTAATATAGAAATGCAATACAATTCCTTTAATCGATAGTTAGAATTTATTGTTGAATTGTTTAAGACATGGTGAACCAAGATTGATTTAATTGTTTTAAATGTATAAAATCTAAACAACATTAAAATTTTAACATAATACTGATATAAATAATTCTTCAAAGTAAACTCTCGTCTATATTGAGAAACATGAAACAAATTTCACTGTTTCGCCGTGCAATAACTGTCATGAGTATCAATTGTCTCGACAGGGAGTATTAGTTGGTACCAAGACGAAACGGTAAATAAGAAATATATAAGTTCGACCTGGAAACTATAATCTTCCACAAATTCCTAAGGAACCGTTTCAACTGTATATTTTTAAACCGAGCTGCCTAAATTTTCATCTAGCTTCGAATATCTAACAAAAGTGTTGGTTTATTCCTTAAAGAAAATGCAGCTTATTCTTTGTATAACTCCCTCGTAGTATGTGATGACAGTTTCTGGGTAAAATTTTGCTAGTTATCCTGTGCTCATGTATATTTATCCAAATGAATTCTGATAATTCAAAGTGCATTTGAGTACAATAAGAAAGAGGAAATTCGTTTTAACCAGCATATGTCACCATTGCATCAAAGATTGCAAGTGTATATGTGATCTTAATTCTCTATCAGTTGCTCGAGTAAGAAATATATTTCCTTAAAATTTTGATTTGGTTTGAGGAATATTTCGAAAGATCGTTCTTTAATAGTTATCAAGCTGAATATTTTACCAATAAGATTATGTATCCTCATTTCAGTTATAGGATACAATTCCAATATCTATGCCTATCTTTAACGTTACTTAAAGAAACACAAAGCACAATAAAATGTCGCTGGATAGATTCTCAACAAACGTTTTGATTTTTTCTTGCAGCAATATGACCAAATTGTTAAAATTCTGGAAATGTTTCTTTAAAAACGTTGCAACCTTTCAGTAATCATGTTTTTGTATTTTATCTACATCCACGTTCCTCTTCTTTTAACCTATTTGAAAAGCGGAAATCAGCTCCCACATGTAGACATAGGTTTTATAATAAATCTATTAACAAACAATTAGATGTTAACGCGCGGCAACGTGATGTAGTGTTCGTGTAACACTGCCGTGATTTTAATTATAATTAACGCAGCGCCGTATTAAATATCAATTTGAATATGGAGTTAAAAAAAAAACGTCGCCGCTACCCTGTAATTAATCGCATTAGATTTGCGCCCAACACTCGGGCGAAAAAAAATTATACAAGAAATGCGCGACACGCTGGATTAGTCGTACATATGCATGCATAATGTTAATTACCTACCGTGATTTCTAGTTGTTTTCTCTTTTCTTTTCTGTTCGTACTGTTCCCACGGCACACTCAACACTGATAGCAGGCGTTTGTGCGAACATGCATTTTATATGAGACGACCAACTTACAGTGGCTGCACCTCCAGAGCCTGCCGCTGCACTGGATACCGGCGTCCCGGCGCTCCTACGTCACACGCATTCGATGATCAGGCCTGCTCGCTTACACCAACGAGTCGACGTCTGCTCCAAGGGGTAGAAAATTCAAACGGTTCACCGGCAGTCTGATGGGGGTTTGTTTCTGAGGTGCTTTCTATAAAACTGTATCAGCAATCGGCTACTACGCGACTGAAATTCAGCGTCGCCACCGCGGATTTTTGAATGTAGATGGCGCGGATAAATAAACACCATTCGTAACAATATTGCATATAAGTACAGTCTTCATTCAATCCTGTACACTATATATTATCTATGATCCTGTATTACAGGTGGTTTACGACGTAGAAAATAAAATAACAATTAGTTAAAGGCAATCAACATTTTTTCTAGACACATTTAAAAAACTAATAATTTTAGGAGATCTCAAGGCACAAATACGGAGAGATAATTATATAAGCCATGCAGCAGGAAAAGAGACAATATATGAGAAAACGAACAATAACAGACAAAGACTTTGTAACTTTGTAGCAACGAAAACATGAGCACTAAACAGCACTAAATTCCGACATAATAAAAACCACAAAGTGATATCACCGGACTAAAATGCATGCTTACAAATAAACTGCATACTGATAAATAAAAGAAAAGCGACGTGGATAAGAGACGTCCGAACATATAGAGAAGCGTGTAATGAAACTCATCATTTTATGGTTATGCCTAAAAAAAACAAAAAATTAGAAAGTCAATTGATAGGGCATATAAACATAACAAATGGAACTCGGGGAAACTAAAAAATGAAAATATCTGAAAATAATAATAATAATAATGGCCCTTTATTGTCCAACAGAAGTACATCCAATAACAGAACAATATTAAGAAACAATAT
>JARFOC010096323.1:0-12984 GCA_031763485.1 Osmoderma eremita | reverse complement strand
CTGAAGGAAATACTCCAGTACACAGAGACTCATTAATAATGTTGCAAAGTGGTTCACTTATAATAGCGAAGCTCTTTGGGATTATTGCAAGAGGAATCAATTCCAGAAGAGGTCTTATTTTTTAACTTAAAAATACATTCCAGCAAATCTGAATTTATTACAGGTCTAAAATGAAAAGTATGTGGATTGAATTTAATTTTAATGTGTGCAGTACTATTAGGGTTTTGAAATAAACCTAAATTTACGCATAATTGCGTGAAAAAGCATTAAACTCATTGGCTAAATTTTTTAAATCTTTTCGCAGAGGCATACTATTTGGTGTTTTGCCAATTACTTCATTGACTATTTGCCACGTAGTCTTTGTTTTGTTTTGAGAGACTAAAATTCTGTTATTGTTTCTTTTTGTTCTCAGCTTGAATTAGCAAATTATTATATTTCTGCTTTAACGATCTTAGGTATTCCCTACAATCCGAATTATACACTGACATCGTTTCAACTGCAGCAATTAGATTTTTGTACTCCAAAAGTTCTGGTGATAAGTAGTGATAAATTCTTTTTACAATTTTATTTTTTATAGGAAAGCAAGAATTGAAATACAACTTGAAGATATTTAAAAAAACTGTTGTATTTTTCATTCGCATCACTCGCGAGAAAAGCGGAATCGAAACTTTCTTCTGCTAAACCAGTACAAATCGAATTAATTGCATCTTCAGAGAATACTCGGCAGATTTTTCTATTATGCCTATTTCTTTGTACATGAATATCGGTTTCCAAAACTAGAGCGAGGTGATCTGAGATGCCCGATGTGAGCAGACTCGCACTGAAATTTAAGAAATGTTGAATTATTATATTATCAATGCAAGTGCTGGAAAAAGTAGTAATGCGAGTAGGCTCACTCACAGTAAGCACCGCCCCATAACCAGACAATATAGACATAAAATTATTTGTAGTCGCTGTGTTTGAAAGAGCATCAATATTAAAATCTGCACATATAATGTATGTAGCTGACACACTGGTTAATAAGTCCAATAGTTCTATCAATTTATAACAAAAACTGTCGATACACGTCAAAGGTGATCTATAGATACTAGTAATACAAACTTCACTCTGCTAAATCATAGATTTAGAGTGAATGTTGCAGAAGGTTGTGATCGTAGACAAATATGATCGGAACCTTCTTCATGCACAAGTACGCTAAAATTTCGGATTTCAGATCGATAAACCGATTTCAGAATCATAAAACAACTTAAAGAAATTTCAGATAAAATTGCTAGGATTTCCTTAAAAATGTTGTGTCAGACTACTAACATAGCCAAATGTATTTCCACTAATAAACGCTTACCATTTCACCTAATCATATAGACAGACACAATATATATAGGCATGACCTTTTACACGACCTCGCGGTGATAAGTCATATTATATAGTTAATTTAGCAAGTGTCAAATAATTGTCACTCAGAAGTTACCCAGCAAGCATATTGGGGAGCCCAGCAAATAAAAATTATGGTATGTAGCTCTTTATTTTAATGTGAAGTCCAGAGGAAAGTTGCGTGCAAGTAGTAATTTTTATATCATTATGAAAGGATATACATATATATTCTCTTTTTCTACTATTAGGAGTAGTTGATGCAGGATTCTTTTTTCCTTATCACACGCACAGTTTATTTCGGCTCGCCCGTTTTATTCAATTATATTACGAGGTATTTCTAAAAACATTTAAATATGTGGTTGACTTTTTACTTTAAGAGCATGAATAGTAGTGACCAAAAATTTCAAATATACTTAACCACTACTTTTGAATATAGAGAGTGTATTTATTGTAAAGGAAAGAGAATATGCAGAGATAATCATTATATATAATAACCAGCTATTCCAAATTACTCACTTACGCCCACCACACAACAGACAGGATGTAATTGTTTACTTAGGACATGTGTACAATGCACATAATTAACACCCTAATATCCAATACAATTGGCAAAGGGCATCTGTCTACCTACTATCCGGTACAATATATCACAACCAACCAATTCCTTCATGTAGATCAGTTGAATACTCCTATACGCTTTGACCACTTTGACTACCAATAAATATTACCGCTATTTCACATTCGTACAATGCCGGTAACACTATAGCGCGTAAATAATCAGTCCTGTTTGCACGCGGTTAACTAACCATAATTGGCATATATTCCAACTGCCAAAAAAGTGCGTAATAAATTGAGTTTCAGTATTATAAAAATTCAAAATTTAATCAAATTAAGCATTACAAGAAACAGACAGAACAAACACAAAAACTTTCTAAACTGTCTCATTTACTGCCTAGGCATTAAAAATGTGAAAGAAATACCTAGGCAGCAAAAAGTTTTAATATTTCACAAACTAAGTTATAGTTACTTGAAAATAATTCCAAATGTAAAACAGAACACAATTATTATTTATTATAAATGATAATATTTACATTAGTACAATTTTTAAGAACCAATGGCTTTTGTTCTTTGACATTCGTTTTAATAGTTTCCTTCAGTTTACTGTTAATAATTCTGGTTGTTCTTGTAGGAGATCTTAAAACTGCAACACTTGAATTACTAATGCTGATTGCAAAAATCTTATCACTTATGTTGGATTTGCTAGCCACTGATTCTTCAATGTACCCATCGGCCACACTCCTAGACCTAGCAAAAATATAAAACAGTATTTTTATTTAAAATATATATCTTTTTACGAAGACAAAACTTGCTTAAAAATCTCCACGTCTTTTAAGCATGGTGATATCTCCTCCAAAGTTCACCAACAATGTTGCTGAGGATCTCCTGTAGCAGCGGCAATTCCTTAGAATTTGGCAATTTAAAACATTCAGCTATTTCTGCAGGGTTTTCTTTTCAAAACCTCTACATCTACACTCTGGTATCGTACAACTGTCAACCTTTTAGTTCGCCCCATCAACACGATTTCATCGCTAAGCGATCTACGATGAGTAACCTTTGTACTATTACACAGGAGATGGCGGAGGCGCTGGTTGCAGGTAGTCAGGGCTATGTGGTGTATACGGATTTCAGACGAGCTTTTGATACTAACGATCACTCCATGCTACTGCGGAAATTATCCCGATTTGGTCTTAGTCGGTCGTTTTTCATGTTCTTCTATTCTTACTTGGATCGCAGATTGAATTTCATTTATTACAATGGCTATCAATCAAGGTTATTCTTGGCTAGCTCTAGTGTCCCTCAGGGTTCCAACCTCGGTCCACTTTTGTTCAATTTATTTATTAATGACTTGATTATTTCAATTGACTGCCCCCTGCCTGCCTATACAGACGACTTGGAGATTTTGCATAGAATTGATGATATTGCTATTCATTCAATCAAACTTGGATGCTATTAATAACTGGTGCACTGTTAATAAGTTGAAACTGAACATTGATAAATACGGATTAGTAAGTTACACTAGGAGAATAAGCCGAATCAACTCCAGCTATTTCATTGATGGGGTGTCGCTTTCCATCAGCGACACTGTGAATGAATTGGGAATTACCTTTGACAAAACTTAACTTTGTTAAGCATATTTTTGAGGCAGCTCAATCAGATATTTGGGCTTAATAATACGCACGTGTCAGGGCTTTAATAACTTAGATGCTGTTAAATCTTTGTATTACTCCTTAGTGTTAGCCAAACTGGAATCATCGGTGTGGTATCCGATTTATGCCTCTCATAGTGCCGTCATCGAGACAGTCCAACGTACATTTTTTTAATGTTTATCCTTCAAAGTGAATGGAGTTTACCCTGCCGTGGCACAGATAACGAACATCTATTAGAACGGCGTGGATTTAAATCCTTACAATCAAGAAGATGTAAAACAAGTGGCTTTTTTTGTATACAATTTGATAAGCAACAGAATTGATTGCCCGCACCTTCTTGGAAAAATTTCTTTTGTGGTACTTCGGCTGGCTTCAAGAACATGCCAAGCTTTTGGTCTTCCCACTGGGCGAACAAATATTTTGCTCCGTGCTCCCATCACTCACGCGTCGAGGATACCAACACTATCTTCAGAGACGTCTTCATGTCTTAGCTGCGCTAAATTTATTTTTACTTTCCGCGACAGCAGATACGTGTGCATTTTCTTAATTCATTTCAATTACTTTATATATTTTACATCTCTATGATATTTATGTATTACTATTTCGTGTATTTGTTCTTTTTTTTTCTTCTATAACGTCCTTTTGGAGTTTCTCTGTTGGGCTAAATATATATTCGATTATTATTACTATTATTATTAAAACCTATGGATACCCATATATTGTTTAAAGCTTCTTTCAGCTGCACGCTTGAATATGATGATGATTCCAAATTTGGGTGACACGAAGTGTACTTCCGATAAATTTGAAAAAAATCTTTAACCATAAACGATCTATTTTTTTTTTTCGTTTTTGTATCTCGGAACGTATTTAGCAATTTGTCTGCCAAATCCTTAATATCTCCTAGTTTTACCTTGAACAATTCGTCGCATCTGCATGCTCCGGCCAATCCAAATATCAATGCCACCCAAAACAATATTATTGACGTGATTTTTTTTATAAATCAAGCATTCACTATAAATCTTACCTTTGTACAAAAGTAATTGTTGTCAGGGGCATATTGGAGAAACTTTTCAATGTTTTTTTGCTCTAAAACCCTAGATTTTTTTGGTTCGTATCCGCTTGATTGGTGTTTTAAAAAACAACAAGCTTTTGATATTTAGGCACATCCATGTTGTTATTGATGTTCAAACTGGTCTTCCACATTGAGTAAATGCTCCATAAAGATGATTTCATTTTCTTTGATAATTCAAATACACTAGTAAAACTTCTTCTGAATATAGCTTGACTTTCTTCTTATCATAAAAATCAAGAAAATTCCTGTATGCTTGTTGATAAACTTTGCGAGACTTTTCAGGCACTAAATTCAATTCCACAATTTTTACAGCTTCTCTGATTTCATCCTCAGCATTACTATCACTTTTTAACCTTGTATTAGCTACTTTTATTAGTTAAACATCAGTAGACACCAGCCTCACAAAAAATTGACAGAAATTAACGAAAGATAATAAATAAGCCTGCTTCTATAGCAACGGCTCTGTATAAGTCACCTCAATGTAATCGTATTTCCAGATTATTTTGCGTATTTCTTCTTTAAAACTTAAATGATCGGGGACAAAATCATATGTTCAATTCGGCAACAAAGCTGATTTAATCCCCTGGTTGTGTTCAAAGCCTCGACTGCGTCCTAGCTTTGAAACTCCCAGCCGCGGCATTAAATCACCTACCTTGTTGCCTTATTAAACAAATAGCTATTCCTAAACAGTTCCTGCTGAGGCTGTCAAAAGTTTATGTTATCAAATGTCAACAATTCACGAAAATCTGACAAAATCCTATTAAACTTTTTATTTACTAGCCGCATTGTCCAATGAAATCATTAATTTTGCGAACAATTACATCGCTAACGTGTTCGCCTGTCCGAAAAGAATATATATATATTCAGTAGCCGCGGCCTGGGCTAGCAGGCAATTCATATTTATCTGCCCGGCGGTGTCCATTTTTACGATTCGTTGTGCGTTAAAATTACCGAACCGACTCGTAAAATCTTCCACCGCTTATCGCCACTGATATCACGGGTAATAGAGCTAATGAGAACTCGGTTTTCGCGTTCATTACGTGACCGTATTTGACGTCCCGCGTTAACGAGCGACGACAGGCCGCAATATAATTCATGCTTAATGATTCATGCCCTGTCAATTGAGGATTTAGGACCTCGTGGCAGTGTCGGGGTTTCCCTATATATCGGCAGCAATAGCTCTATTTAAACTAATGTCAAAAGTGGTGGTACATATCGCTCTGTCACGACTGCGACCGTTGTATTCAAGTAATCTGCCTGCTCACCAATTAACATGTTATCATGGGATCATTATTTTAGTGTTACGGACGCTAAGGGACGCTCCACAGATTTCTCTACATTTCTCGGACAAACTTCATTAAGGTGTAACATTGATTGAAACAATTATTGCAATAAACCTCTTCTAATACTATTTTGGTTGTTAGGCTCAAATAAATTTCTGGGGTTTCATTTTTCCCTGAGTACTTGAAAATAATGTAACTAATGCGTAGACAACACATAGACGTCGTGTACCTAGATCTTATCACTTATCAATGAACGATGTTCTGTATCCAATGACAGGAATTTAAGGTGATATTTTGGGTTAATTTGAAGTAATGCCATCATGAATTATATGCGCATATAAACATTAATAAAATGTAAATATACACGCACATAATAACTTTTGGATCACACACCACAGCTGATTAATGAACAACAGCAACAGCTGTTTCGGACTGCTTGGTCCTCATCAGTCTACGACGGGGAATGCCTGCCAATTTTCAGCAACGCCGTATGTATGCCCTTTACATTAGATATGACCATGAAAAATGATAGACGACATCTAACGCAAGGAGGCGCATATTCGCGCCAGAGTATTGGCTACAAGTAATGTTAGAAAATTGTGTTGTGTAATTTCTAACTGTGCTAGTTTTCAGTACTAAAGAAGGATCACACGCTATAACACAGATTTCAACGATTTACGACTGTGTCGCTCGTTGAAATCAATGCTATGAATGTGCGCCTCTTTGCGTTAGATGTCGCCTATGATTTTTCATGGTCATATCTAATGTAAAGGGTATACATACGGCGTTGCTAAAAAATTGGCATGCATTCCCCGTCGTAGACTGATGAGAACCAAGAAGTCCGAAACAGCTGTCTCTAGGTGGGAATGTCTGTCGCTGCTATAATGCTGTGCATTAATCAGCTGTGTTGATCCAAAAGTTATTATGTGCGTGTATATTTACATTTTATTAATATTTATATGCGCATATAATTCATGATGGTATTACCTTCGCGCCAGAGTATTGGCTACAACTAATTTTACAGAATTTTGTTTTGTAATTAATTTGAAGTAATTTGTTAATGAACAAACTTTTGGTCCCAGCGCTAAACTGTTTATTTGTTTTATCGTCAGAGAAAACTGGAAATGTTGCTACCATGTAATTTGATAACTGCTGCAGGAAAAGTTTATTTACAATAAGTTAACAATCCTCTCTAATTAGCCATTATTTTGTTGACAGAACCAGCTGGATATGACTTATATTATAAATGAAAAACGCAGAGTCGCAAATAATCACATGCAAACAAACACTCAACACGCTATTGATTCATTAAATCATGAGCAAGATATGTAAACGAAACTTGCCAAGGTTTGCTTCATTAACTACCAATACTGGACATTAATGTATACATATCAGGGCTACAGGCCGAGTCGGCCCATGGCTTCTCTTCTATTTACCTGTCCGGCATTTTTATAGATGCCACTATATCCCGCTACTTCTTCCTATCTTTAGCTCTTTCCTACCCCACCTCCAAGCCAACCTTCTTCAAATACGTCCTCACCGCTTCCAACCACTTTTTCTTCGGCCGTCCCATCTTTTTGTTGCATCCATAGTTCCTCCATAAATTCCTCGTAATATCCCTCTTTCTCACGCTTCCAGTATTATTCCTTCTTGGTTATTTAGCATGCATAGTACTGAACAATACAATACCGTTGGCCGTATAACTGTTATGCACTAACGAACTTGGCTGTTCTTGATATAAGTTTTGATCTCAATATTTCTCTTCCCTTATTTATCTCTTGCCTTTCATCGTTCCGCTTAATGATTGTTACCCCTAGGTACTCAAATTGGTTTAATTTTACGAAGCAATATACTTTTCCTTTGTAAGATTTTACTTTGAGACAGGTTGTTTCCCTTTGGATGTTTCCCTCCATGCACATATACTTAGACTTTATTTTCGTTTACTTGTAACCACTACTCCCTTGCGATGTTTTCTATATTGGCAAAAATTCGTCGTAATTCTTTTTCTGAACTTGTTAGTAGCGTTGGCAGTACATTGGTGTCTGCACTGATAGACAGTCCCCGCTGTTTGGGTTTCGCTTTTGCTCATTATCGTTTCCAGTACAATATTAAAAAGAGTGGTGGTGAGTGGAGCCCCCTACTTCAAACCACCACCGAGTTCAAAACTGGTATTCTTATGATCTTGGCTGGGATAACAATCCCAACCACTGCTTCGTATAACTTTGTTCTTGTAATGGTATCATAATCCTGCTTAAAATCGATAAATAGGATGTGCAGCTGTATATTCTGCTCGTAGCTGTTTACTTATCGTGAATACCTGCTCAGTAGTTAAGCGTCTTCTTCTGAAACAAGCCTGGTATTCTCCCATCACATCGTCAATATATTCATCTAGTCGGCTTCTAATAGCTTCTGCGAAAATTTTATACACTACATCTAACAGAGAAATTCCTCTATAATTTCTGCATAGAGTACTCCCTCCTTTCTTATATATCGGGCAAGTCACCGCCCCTTTCCACCTGTTTGGCATTTCTTCCTTTCTCTCTTCACTATTTCCGTTAAACACTCCTGTAGATACGTCCCACCTTTCTTTTAAGAATTCGGACTTTCCCGGGAAAGTAATAACAATTAATAATAAAATAAATTCTAAGAAGTTGTACCTAATACTATTATACCTTATACTATTTTTTTAGTTTAATTTAGTTTGTACTTTATCTTCTGAGGTATATAATATATAAGTATTGTATCGAGATTCAAGGATGGGTAATTAAAAATTTAATTCATATATTTTTGTGAGATACTAAGATAGATATTAAGATATTAATAGATATTAAGATATTAAAAATAAAGAACCTCGACTCCCAACATTTGTATGTATTTGTTACATGCTAAAATTATTAAAAATTTGTGAAACTACACGTTCGTCTTACTATATATTATTTAAAAAGGAGAAAACGAATTTGTGTATAATATACTTACCTATAACCGCCTAAAAGTATTTAGTGAAATTGTCTGCCATTAAGAATATGAGAAATTTGCAATTTACACACTTGTCTTAATGAGTAGTGGTGAACTACATATGTATATGTTTGGGTAGTGTGTCCCTTGCTGACTGAGGCGAAAGTGTTGAACCGTTTTAGCCCCACGCACATTCCGACACGGATTCTTAAAAACCCCGGGCACTAAAACGGTTGATGCACTTTTCTTGAAGAACTCCTTCCGAAAACGGTCGACCTAGATGTCGTGCGATTAGAAGAGTGGTTTTGATGTATCCACCGTTAATGCCGGAGACATTGTTTATCCAAACTTGTATACATGTCATACACGATTCTAATTTCCATAACGTCATGTGCACTACTGACGACGTTAATGGCGAACCAAGGGAAGTAGAATGACAGCTCCCTCATTCCTCTACCACCACCAAGCTCTGAGTATTAGCTAGATCAAAAATTGACTATTCCCGTGCCGCACCTTATATTTAACATCACACTACCTAACGGTATCTTGCTTTCATTTCATCAATTTAATCAATAAGTAGTGACGACGGATCATGGTAACCTCACCTTTCTACTAAGCTTATGTAACTCATTTTTCACGCCACTACCTAAGGATTGAAACAACCAAGTGCTTGAAATGAACGTATTAAGTCATTCGCAAACCCCACGGAAACAAACAATACTGAAATATATTAACTCTACTGATAAAAGCTCAAGAGATAACAGAAAAGTCAATCTCTTGTATACCCGTATAAAAAATTACTGCCCTAATTTTCGTCCCTTTTACCGGTTTGGCACAATATCCCGCGCCGTTCCCCTACGAAGAGCGCGATTTAATATTCGTGATAAAGCACTTGCGAAATTTCTTTTTTATTTCCCAACATTTGAGTTACGAGTAACGGCGAGATACAATATTGTATATATGTAAGTAAGTGCCATTATTATTTATTATCCAATAAACTTCTTGATAAAAAGCCGCTTCCCGGTGACTAACGTCATCTGCTATGTTCACATTTTCTCATTACCTTGCCCAAAAAGGTTCTGGTAACGCTTCCTAACGGATCTTATAACACAAAGCCCTTCAACGGGTTTAGACCGGGAAATTTTAGCGTACATATCTTCTCACGGTGTATGTATGTAAATTATACTCAAGTTAACATTGTTTTTAATTTTATGTAATTGGAAATCTTAACATGGCTTAGAGTTATAAAAGAACGCTACGATTAAAAACATAAAACGAAATTCATTTTGCTTGTTCGATTAACTTCGCTTCGGAAAGCCATTCGGTAGTAGATTACTGCCGTAAATTTTTAATGGTGGAAAATGTTTTACCTATGTTACCTTTGCAATCGCTGAACTGCCGCGTTTAATGAAATCAATATTCCTGCAAACCCGTTTCTATGTAATTTCTCATAAAGGTCGTGGCATCGCCTGCCTTGGGGGCGATTGAAAAGGGTTCCACTGCGGCACTCGACACGTATTTTAAGCCCCGAGCAAGGACAGAAGTAATAATTTCATCCCGGGTCGCCTCGCCGTCCCAACGCAAAAAATATACCCGACACGGAGAATAAAAACAACTGAGGAAAAGGAGAAAGATCCCACATTAAATAACGAAAAGCCACCGTGCGGTATAGTAATAGTTTCTTCCTAAGCCCTTATATTTACTTTATCGTCGCAGTCGGTTGCACAAAATACCTAGAGCAGATCCTCAAAAAATTTGCTTTATTTTCATGGTTATCGCAAAGCATAATTTGTTTCCACTCTGAGCTCGTGCATTCCGAAAGTTTACTTTGTTTCTTCTATAGTTAAGAAATATAAAAATTTCCACAAAGGACGCCACCATAATTCCCTGGCGCCATTTCAATTACTTATCGAACGATAAATGTCTATTGGTAAAAAAGCGTCTCTGCGGACTTTTAAAAAGACGCAGGACTATCGTCGCCAATTATCAACTTCGTTAGCGGAATGTCCTTGGGAAATTAAGACTTTCTCATGGTTGAATGAAACTTTGAAACCAGTGTCTGCATTTTAATTAGCCGTCGCCCGGCGAAATGAAGTCAGAACGAAGTGGCATTCGAAGGGGACTGCTTACTACGAGTATTAAACTAACAGTGACGTTAGCGTATTATTCACATTCAACTTGCGATACGAGCAGGTACTCAGCGAATTCTGAACCCTGTCTTAATTACGTCAGAAACTTTGAACTTTATTACGTATCCAGACGCTTTGGAATCGTCTTTCTCCCGCTTACTGTTTTCATTACTTTAATATGGAAAATATGCAAAAGCGCACGGGTTTGCTTTAGTGCAACAGATGAATCAAATATAGATCAGGTGTTCAAAAGTGAAACGGGATGCGATTGTTAGTGAATAAAGGTATAGACTGTCACAACTTCCGAATAGAGTACACAGCTTATGGCAATTCGATACATAGTTGCCAAATCATCCAATCATCTCTACATTATTAGTTCCGGTTCCATTATTTGGGTTTATGACAGTTAAAATGCACATGTCAAAGTATGTGACATTGAAAAAGTGAAGTATATAAAAATAAATTTAAAAAAAATATATAAATATACCTCTGAGATGACACAACACGTCTGATTGTATGGTTCCAGGCATCCTCACGTACACACAGCTGTTTCGGACTCACTTAGTACTCATCAGTGCACGTCGGAGGATGCCCGTCGCTCGTTCAATATTCCGTATGGTTATCCGAATGTTAGCACATGTCTTTAAGGAAAATCCCAGAGACATCTAACGACCAGCCGCGGATTCATGGAACAATCCCAAAGAGAGGTAACTAAGTTACCAGCCGGCTGAGATCCGTGATCTTATCGGCGTTGAATGACTAAATAAATCAAAGAAAGAAGATTTCTGCCAAAAGCCGGCACGTACGTTCAAAAAATGGAGTATATAAAAAAATATACAATAGGTGTACAATAGGTGTCGCAAGGGTGTCGCCTGTCTCATTGCCTTGAATGAGGGAGTGACCCGGGACCAAGATTAGGGTTAGTTTGTTAGACGCGGTTTTGCAGCCCCAGATCAGCTTAGAGTGGCATTTGTGTGCCTCCAATGCTTTCAATACAGCTTGACTGTCACTGAAATTTTTCATTGATTTGTATTTGCGGTTTTTCTTCAAAATTTCTCTTGCGCTCATCTCAGTGACATAGATTTCAGCCTGAAAAATTTTTGCATATTGCCCGAAGTTGTAAACTTCTTCAATTCTCCGGTTACTGCAGAATATTCCTGTGCCAACGCCCTGCTGTATTTTCGATCCATCCGTAAACCAGCAGGTGTCTGCTTGCGTCAGTTTGGTTTCGTTACATCTGCATTCCTTTCTACTTGGATAGGAGGTAGTGAAGAATGTGTCGATCATGTTTCGTGCGCACATCAAATCAGTTGGCATTCCCAGCATGTCGTCGCATAGCTTGTTGCGCTTTCTGCCACCAAGCTATTGCCCCGTAAGTGATTATCGGGCGTATTACCGCCACATACAATCGGTGAATAAGTTTTGGGGATAGACACCAAAACCTTCCACATACCCTGCGACAAGACCATAAGTACAGTCTTACCTTTTGGAATACCTTTCCCAGATGCGGATTCCAGGTTAATGTGTAATGTCAAATATGGCCATTAGATATTTTACATTTTTTGCAAATTCCAGTTTCACGCTTTGAATGGTGGGTGGTTTTAATTTTTCCACTTTCCTCTTCCTGGCGAACGGTACTATCATAGTGTTGTGCGGATTGATGCATAGGTTTTCCCTGCTGCGCCAACTACAAATGGCATCAATTACGTTGGAGGGCAATGGAGATTTCTGTCTCGCCTGACCCCAACATTTACTTTGCCTTATTATTAGTTCTGGAATTTTGCTCTCTGAATGGTTTAATACAATGGTGTACCCAAATGAACAATTTAAAGTAAGTGAAGTTCCTTTATGTTTAGGTATAAGACTAGATGGCAGGACCATATTCCCAGCCAACACAGTAGATCCTCGAATCGGTTATCACCATGCCAAACCAACCCAAACATTACGCCTTAAAAAAATAGGTCTAA
>JARFOC010096273.1:0-13001 GCA_031763485.1 Osmoderma eremita | reverse complement strand
CCACTGTGGATTTACCCCGTCTAAAGCCGTTTTGATACTCTCCTAGTCTCGTTTCTGTATATGAGTTTATGCGATTCGATAGTAACGATGTAAATATTTAGTAGGCTGTATTCAGTAGCGTGATTTGCCTGTAGTTTTCACATCTCGTTGGATCCCCTTTTTTTGGGATTGGTATTATTATGCCTAACTGCCACTCTTTCGGCATACTTTCCGTCCTTCATACATCCCCCATTAACTCATACATTCTATCTCTCAATTCGCTTCCTCCATACTTTAATATTTCGTTACATATATCGTCTGATCCTGATGCTTTCCCATGCTTTAGCTTCTCTATTATTTCGTCGAATTCTTTCGCTGTTGGTCCTTCTGGTTCTGTTACGGTCTCGTATGTGTTTTGAATGCTCTTTCTTGAAGTTCTCCCACTCCACCTTACTTATGTTTGGTGCCATATACTTCCCTCTTCTGTGTTTTCTTACGTGTTGGTATAGTTTAGCGTTATTTTTGTTGTCGTTTTCGATTTTCTCCATCATTTCCTGAATCCATTCTATCTTTTTTACTTTTCATTACTCTTATCCCTTCCTTTCGAGTATACTTGTATTCCTCGTGGTCCCTCTCTTTGCTTGTTCTTAGCCATTTTAGTCGTGCTTGTCTTTTCCTTTCCATAATGGATTCGCATTCCGAGTCAAACCATTCATTTTTCTTTGTTGTCGCTTGCTTCCCTAACACTTTTCTCGCTGCCTCTGTTACTGCGCTTTTTGTGTTCGTCCAATCATGTTCTGGGTTCTCACTCCTGACGTTTCTCCCCAGCTGGTTGTTAATTTCTTCTTGGTAACTTTCCCTTCTTTCTATTACTTTTAAGTCTTCTGTCCTCCATTTCTTTTTCACCTTTCTTCCTGTGCTCAGCTTCAAAACCCTCAATTTCGTCTTTGCTATTAGTAACTGATGGTCGGTATCCACGCTTGTACCTCTATATGTTCTAACGTCCTTTATGTATTTTTCTCTTGTCTTTTTTATTAGCACGTGGTCTATTTGATTTCCGTAGGTTTTCCAGGTATTATCCATGTTGTTTTATGTTTTCTTATGCTGAAATTTAGTAGACATATCTAGTTGGACCGCTAGGTGGCATAATCTCATTCCATTATTGGTTGTAACCTCATGTATGGTTTCTTTTCCTGCAACATTCTCCAGAAAATCCTCCTTTCCTATTTTTGCGTTAAAATCACCTACCACCATTAATGTATCATGTCTTGGGATTGTTTCACAAATTCCTTCTAGGCTGTCATAAAAATTATCTTTTTCCTTTTCCGTTGCTCCTTCTGTTGGCGCGTATGCGTTAATTATTGTGATATTTGCTGTTTTATTTCTGATCCTTATATATGATATTCTGCCATTTACTCTTTTGTAGTCCATAACCTTATCTTTAAACTTATTCCCTACCATAAATGCCGTTCCATTGCTTCCACGTGTATCCTCGCCCCCGTACCACAGAGAATAGGTTTTCCTATCTAATCTGCCTTCGCCCTCCCATCTTATTTCTTGGAGTGCCAACACCTCTATTTTATATCTACCCATCTCCTTCTCTATCTCCTCCATTTTTCCTACCTGTAGCATAGTTTTTACGTTCCATGATCCTATCTTCATTGTATTTCTATTTCTGTTTCGCCTTTTTTCGTTTCTCTTCCTCACCCAGTCTGTCTCCTCTCCTATTCTTTGCCCTGTCTTTTTATGTTTGTCCAGTCCTTCCTCCCGTCTAAATTTTCCTACCGCCCGTTTACCCCGTTTTTTGGGATAGTTCCTAATTTTTTTGAATATTCTCTGCTACCACTACTCTTAGGCTGACGATGTTTCTCTTCTTCTATTTGTGTCTATTGCTGCTTCTCATGCTTCTCAAAGCATGGTTTAACAAAAATGGTGTTAAGCTTTTGGATTGACCAGCACAGCTCAGATCTTAGCCCTATCGAGCATTTGTGGCCGTACGAATGTGTCGGTGCGATTAGACTCGGTGCAAAAGGACTAAACCTCGCTTGAAGTCCACAGTCGCTGCGTAATATTGAAACAAAAAACCGTTATCGTTCTTTAGTTTCCAAGCTCGATTATTTTATTGACTGTAAACTGCCACGTTTGTAAACTAACAATAAGGTTTTTGTTGCGAATATGTATATTAGTAAGTTGGTATATGCATGAGTTTTCCTGCAAATTAGTACGATCTCGTAATCAGATTTACAATACACTACATCTAGTTCCAACAGAACGACTCCGGCGGAGACCTTACTTTCATAAGAAGGACGAAGAATGAACTAGCCCGCAAAAGGAATTACAGCCCATCTCTTCACTACAGAAACGCTAGGAATGAAAAAATATACTAAAAACTGTGGCGGGAAATGTAACCTGTCCTCAGCCAATTAAAATCATTCTGTACTTTATAAGCAATGCAACATTGGTTAGCTGGTTATTCTACACACGCTACCGCGGCGTATTATCCATAAAGTTCAACGCCGACTTCGTTTAAATTCGGCTGACAATAGGAGCCGTTAACGATCTGTATATAACGTGACACATGTTAGCATATTATAAAAACAAACCGTTAAACACATTGTAATGCGCGTTGATCAATTCTACCAATTAGTAAAATCCCATCTTGTTTTTCAATTTGTCGATTTAATTCTGTATTTATTGCAGGATATGCCATTCACGTGTGAAGGTTTGACTCCAGATATAATTATTAATCCTCACGCTATTCCATCTCGTATGACAATTGGCCATTTAATCGAATGCCTGCAGGGTAAAGTTTCGTCAAATAAAGGTGAAATTGGCGACGCAACACCGTTTAATGACGCGGTTAATGTACAAAAAATCTCAACGTTGTTACAAGAATACGGCTATCATTTAAGAGGAAATGAAGTTATGTATAACGGACATACCGGTAGAAAGATAAACGCCCAAGTGTTTTTGGGACCGACATACTATCAAAGATTGAAACACATGGTGGATGACAAAATCCACTCTAGAGCTCGAGGTCCCGTACAAATTTTAGTCAGACAGCCTATGGAAGGTCGTGCTAGAGATGGAGGATTGCGTTTTGGTGAAATGGAACGAGATTGTCAAATATCCCATGGAGCCGCGCAATTTTTAAGGGAGAGATTGTTTGAGGTGTCTGATCCTTACCGTATACATGTCTGTAACTTTTGCGGCCTCATAGCAATTGCCAATTTAAGAAATAATACGTTTGAATGTAAGGGTTGTAAAAATAAAACACAGATATCCCAGATCAGACTACCTTATGCAGCGAAATTGTTGTTCCAAGAACTAATGTCGATGAATATAGCTCCTCGTTTAATGGTATTGTAAAATATATATTAAGTGCTTTCAAGTGTTTTTTAATATGATGTAAAATAAAATTAAAAAAGGAAATATTTGCATTTTATTTTATTTGTACTTCATGTCTTAATACACGTTAGCATTAATCAGTTCATACATCGTTCAAATTAAAAAATAAATAAGTATTGTCGGTGCCAGAGTCACTACTTTTACATCACCACAGGTTATAATGTACGTTTATAATACGAAATCAAAATCTTTAATGGAAATTAAGTAGTCAATTGTGATTAAATGTCTGCCGATTTGAAGAATTATCTTGTTCTAAAGAGCTAATAATAAAATTCATGTTGTAAACGTATTGATTCATAGCTCCGATTCATTGATTATACATATACATATATCTCCGGCTACACGCTTTAT
Source organism: Osmoderma eremita (assembly GCA_031763485.1). Lineage (NCBI taxonomy): Eukaryota > Metazoa > Arthropoda > Insecta > Coleoptera > Scarabaeidae > Osmoderma > Osmoderma eremita. The sequence goes on along the minus strand of JARFOC010096273.1, from coordinate 9,263 downwards.
ACCTAAGTGGAACTATAAAGTATTTAAAGAAATAAAAATGCAACAAGTGGCATAAATATTAAAAGCGGTGTTATAGGAACATTGCTGGATGTGTTTCTTGATCTTCTAGAACCTAAAATCAATTGCACTAATGTAAATGTAATATCTTCCCCTCCGATTAAGAAAATAGATGACTTCATTTCTACCCCAAATGGGAAGAAGGGTATTAGTAGAGGAAAAGGGAATTAGACATTTCTTTAACAGTTTTAAATGTACTGACCAGATAGGTAATGTAGGTTAGGTATAGGACACGGTGGCTTAAAATAAATTAAGTTAAAAATACCCCTTACTACCTTGTTGAGTAAAGAACTTTGAGTACGTATTTTACTCAACAAGCAGATAGGTAAGAATGCAAATTGTGTGATTCTTTTATTATTTTTAAAGTATCAGATGTGTCATAACTGGGCCAACCAGAAAAAAAATTTAAATCTTGTTAAAAAGCCGCAATTATAAACCTCCGTTTTGGTTCGGTTTATAAATTGCTTGCAGATTGCAAAGGAGCACCAGCTTACATACATAGGTTTGAAATATATACAGGCTTGCCCAATTCCGTATATGGGTAACTTTCTATTATGAATAATTGAAATTCACATTTGTATTTATGCAACACAATATACAAGTGAGAATGACGAGTTGTCTTTTAAGTTTTCGTAAGTAGAAGTAAAATATAGTAGTTATAAGAAGGTTGTGTTGTAATGTGTTATTATGAATTAATAAAATAAAATAATCATCCAAAGTAATAAAGAAGTTACTCAAATAGAAACCCATAACAGAATACTTTCTCAATATTAAAAGATACAAAATCGGTTAAATGGACAAAGTTGCTCAGAAAATAGAGTTATAGTTGATGCTTGTGTCACATTTGTTATCCAGTGCAACGTTTGTGAGATATTCAAGAAAAATTGAAAACTCCAAAAACTTCAACGTCAAATATGTTCACAACCCCTAAAGGTAAAATAAAGGTGAAAGCTGTTTCCAAATACAGTTTTCTTTATGTAGAATCCCATAATGTCATTTAAAAATCCATGGCACTCTTTATTTTGGAGATATAATACAAACTTGTGTTTTTTTAAATGAAAGTCATTTAAATGCTTATTTTTTTCTGATTTCATTGATATAACAAGAAAGAAACGGAAGCAGAAATATATGAAGTACTAGAGAGCTTAGAAGACATACCTTCATATGAAGAAACCGTAAAGTGCATAATGAAATTAAAGAACAAGGCAGCTGGAAGCGATCAAATTAACGGTGAATTAATAAAATGGGGAGGTAGTATACTCCACCAAAGAATATTCAGTTTTATAAAATGAGTATGGGAAGAAGAAAAAATACCAGACTAATGGATATTGAGAATGATAATACCTGTCCCAAAAAACAGAGATTAACCAAATGTACAAACTACAGAGGTATAACAATACTGAACACCGTCTACAAAGTACTGACGGCAATAATCAAAGAAAGATTAAGGAAACATACAGACACAATAATAGGATAATATCAAGTTGGATAGAGAAAAGGAAAATCAACTATAGATGGCATACATGTATTAAAACGAATTATTGAAAAGAGCTACACATGGACACATGTACTTTTTGTAGACTTCAAGAAAGCTTTTGACATGTTGAAGAGAGCGGGAATCCTAGAAGATCTGGAGAAGATAAAGACACCAAGAAAGATAATAAACCTTATAAAAATGACAATGAAAGAATCGAAAGCAATAGTGAGCACTGGGAGGGGAACAACAAGCAGTATAAACATTAACAAAGGAGTGCGCCCGGGGGATTCACTGTCAGCATTATTATTCATAACATCTTTGGATTGCATTATTAAAGAAGTACAGTGTACTGGTACAATTAACAACAAATCGATTCAAATAATTGCATATGCAGATGACTTAGTAATAATTGCAAGGAGAAAAGAAGATCTAAAAATAGCATTTCAGACAATAGAAGTTAAAGACAAAGAAAGAGAACTGGAGGTCAACGAAAATAAAACAAAATACAAGCATTGCAATAGAAATAGAGAAAAGCCTTTACATAGTTTAAGAATAGAGGATCATGAATTCCCAGAGGTAGACTCTTTAATATATCTAGGAACACTAGTAAGCAGAACCAACTAAAGATTAGATATTAAGAAAAGAATCCAGTTAGAGAATAAGGCATTTTACAGTAGGAAAAATCTATTAAAGGACAAGAAACTTAGTAAAAATACAAAAATGAAAATCTATAAAACAATGATTAGACCTGTCGTAACTTATGCAGCAGAAATAACAAGTTTGACGTTAAAAGAAGAAGAACAACTAAAAGTAAAAGTAGTAAAGTAAAGAGGAAGACGACCTAACGTGAAATGGAAGGAACAAGTGGAGAAAGACCTGAAAAAAATGAATATAAAGAATTGGAGAAAATTATTAACAGATAGAGAACAATGGGGGAGAGTCGTCAATGACGCAAGAACACACCAGGAATTATGAAGCGAATGCATGAGCACATGTATACGTGGACTAATCCACCACAACAACGAATTTACAGAGTTTTTGCAGTTTTACAGCTAGAATTTCTGCGGAAATGTACAGTTTTACATACATACATAGCTATCTCTTTTAGATTTTGATTTGTAATGATATAAACTATTATTTATATTAATTCATAAGTAGGCATTGACTAACAAACACGGCAAACAAACACATGTAGTAAAAAATTAAAAGGCTGAGTAAGTTAGAAGAGTATCAAATAAGTCCTTTTGGTAGTTTTATTCAACAAATTCAGAAAACGTATAGCTACCAAGAAAAGAATGGTGTTTTTTTTGTTATGCTAGGAATCGAAATAGCATTGGAGCTAGTGAAATGTATCACCAACCCTACATGGACATGTAGCAGCCCGATGAGAGGTTATTTTCTAAGCTGGAAAATAATTTAATTAAAACGAAACCTTTAGTAAACCATGTACTGCAGAAAAGATATTAAGAATATTAATACACATTGTTATATATATTAATAATAAGAAAGCTACCCATATACGGAGACAGAAAATGGGCCGCCTGTATATAGGGTGCAGCAATAATACGTCTGTCCTTTATTACTCGGGCCGTATGCTAGCTATTAGCTGTGAGGGTAACCGACGCCCCTGGCGTACTATAACGCGCCGCCATTGCGCGTGCTGCGACAGCAGCCACGAAGGCGGGCAATAGGCGAAAGAAAAAAAACAGAAAATAAAAATAAGGAAACAATGTCCTAAGATAAGTAAAAGTAAAGTATTTAAATAATGTATTTTATTGTTGTATGTTTCCACATCCATTATTACTGTTGCATTCCCTTTGTCTGCAGATAAGATTTTTATTTACTTATCTGCTTTGAGCTGTTTGAGGCTATTTTGCTCTGCCTTTGTGATGTTATGCTTTATCGTTCGTGATTGGGCATTTTCTATTGCCGTTCTAGTTTTCCACCTATATTCCTCTGTCGCTTCTGGGGCTTCTATCTTTTTCGCTGCCACTTCTACAGCAAGTACCATATCTAGCATTGGAATTTATTTGGGAGGCTACCGCGAATTTCATGCCTTTGCTTAATATCTGTATTGTGTTATTGTATAAATGTTTACTGGAAAAATTTATCACTGTTTTTTTGGGGTCTACCGATCCCGTCTTTCTCTGTGTTGTCAGCGACGCTAGCTCTTTTCGATGTTTCTCTTTATGCTGGTCATTTGTTCTCCCGTAACTCCTTAGTATTGCCGTGTAAATTTCTTCATAATCTTGTTCGTTGGTCATGCTTTGAATCTCCTGTCTGATTTCCTCGCATTGCTCTGTGAGCCTGATTTTTGCGAGTCGGTGGTATTTTATTGTTTCCCTAACCATGGCATTGCCTCTCTCTGCTGCTCTTTGTACAATCTTTTCTGCTCGGATGCTTGCTACTGGAGGTTTAACTCTTAAGACTTTCGTGATGACGTTGTGTTGCCTTGCTTAGTAGAGGTCAAAGGTATGTGAGTTGTCAAAAATTGGTTCTCAGATATATTTACCAAAATGAATTTGGCAAGAAGCACCCCTTATCAAGACTACCCTGGGGACAGCAGTAGACAAATTGCCCAAATGTTGGATGAACAAAATTCAACACACGACGGAAATAGTTCAAATAACAATAACTCAAATACTTTCTTTGGGATATGTGATTTTCCAATTTTTTTGCAGAAATAAAAAATCACAAAATAGGTTCCTTTCCTAATCTGGGGCTGAATGGAGTGTAGTTAGGGATCTCTAACAATGCAAAAATATATAGGGCGTTCCCTTAAAAATAGTGAATTTTTTCGTTCCTCCTTTTTTATGAAACATCCAGTATATCGGAATATATTAAATATAAAATATCAGATTGCTACCCAGTATATAGTTCGAATAATAAAAGACGGACGTACTATTGCTAACCCTCAAGATATAACTAGAGTTGCTCAATTTGCGCCAACAGCCAATGGCGGGCGTCTAAAAGTTTACACAAACAGTAAATGGCCAAAAATAAATTATAACATGTACTCAAACACAGATGTTATTCACTCAGTGAATAACATCTGTTAAATATCTGCAACACTAGATATGCTTCCACAGTTGCGCCAGCAAATCGAGTGCGGCGCGAGGAACAGAACGTTCTACATCTAGTGACGTTATTTTTGTGTAATTAAAATAATTGTTGCGTCCACACATAACCACAGTTTTTATCTTTCAACTCCGATTTCATTCTTTTTTCGGCATGTTCACGAACAGATAAAACAAATCTTTGTAACGACTTGGATATTCGCAATCCAAATATTTATTCCCAAAACAGGCATAAGCTTCGTTGTCTAGTAAATGAAACGGTAAATTAAAGGTAACACATACATTAAATTTAAAATTTTCAGTGTCGTATGCGACTTCTTTTTTTTAAGAATGCTGTTTGATATTTACGTGACGTTGACAATCCGTTTTGGGCCAACACGTTAAAGGGATATTACAAACTACACATTGAATTGTAACGCCGAACGTAGAACCACGAAATAGTATTTACGGCAGCGTAAATGTATTGACAACAGATCTTGTTGCGACTCGCAATTATATTGAAGGTTGTATCGAATCTCCACCACTGCCAAATGGCGCTAGTGAGCAACTCTAGGTATAACCTAGCTGTAAAATATTGTAACAACATAGGTTACGTAGGTTAGAATTCCATTTGAAGAACCTGTCATTCATACCTTTATCGTTTGGATCTCTCACTCCACATTGCTTGTACGGAATTTTAACTTTTCTTTTCGAATTTATATAACCAGGTACATATAAGGTCGGGGCATCTAATCGACCTATGGACATCAATCTACCGAAATCTTGTTCTAGACGATTGGCAAGTGGTCCCTTAAAGTGCATGAGGAACTGTACGCAGGCATCGTTGTGAAGTATTTTGACTTTGCGAGAATCGACTGTCATCATCCACTCGGGTATACCCATAACTTCTCGCACATCCTCTATGAATTGCGCGCTAAAAATGAAAAAAAAAATGCTAAACACAATATTGAATCTACATATTTAGCAACCAACACGTACATGTAAATTATGGTAATTCAAATAATTCAAAATATGTAAGCTATTTTCTAAAACTTGTTAGTTTGGTTTTTATTTAGATGTTCATCTCTAATGAACTAAATGAAATATCTATGAGATACTTACAGAACAAAGCGGGGTGGCTTTTCTATATTGGCATATTTAATTATATTATAGTCTGGTTCAATATTAGCACACGCAAATCGTTCTGGTTGCTTATTTGGACTCATAATGACTATGGAGCGTCCTATAGCGCTCACAGGTCCTTCCAGGGGTACATTTGGATCAACTACGACTTTTCTTTGTAGTCCAAGATCTATAGTGCCCAATCTGGCTGACAGGTCGCCTACGTAACATCTGAGTGGATTTTCTGGTCCGCATTCTTGTCGGTATAAATCACCCTAAAATTGATATATTTCATTCACAAACATTGATAGGTATTGTGCTCTAAGCTTAATATTATATACCATTAATAATTGCTTAAAGGGAAGACATTTCTGGAAATATTTATTAACTTAGCTTGTAGCTAATATGAAATTGCAATATTAAAATGCATCAATCCGCGCAAAATTACGATAATACCGTTCACCAGGAAGAGGAAAGTGGAAAACCACCTTTCAAGGCGTGCAACTGAAATTTGCAGAAAATGTAAAATATCTCGGCGTCATACTTGTCAAGTCATTAACCGCATCTGGAAAAGATATCCCAACTATCTGTACTTATGTCGCAGGGTATGTGGAAAGTCTTGGGGGTTATCCCTAAACTAATTTACTGGTTATATGTGGCGGTAATACGCTCAACCTATGGGGCAATAGCTTGGTGGTGGAAAGCGCAACAAGCTATGGTCACAGCAAAACTCACATCCGTACGGCGAGCATGGCGATTTTCTCCACCCTGTCTTTGGCATTAAAAATTCTTCTGGACCTCCCGCCCCTGCATATTGCTTTTGAAAGGGCACATTAACCACATTTCGCCTCTGGCACATAGCGAATCAATCGCCGCGTACTCATGTGTGTTCTTGGCAAATAAGCTGCTACTACGGTTAATTCCAACGGCATGCTGGGAATGCCAAGTGACTTGATGTGCGCACGACACATGATCTACACATTCTGCATTACCTCCTACCCGAATGGAGAGGATTGGAGATGTAGCGAAACCAAACAGACGCAAGCAGACACCTTGTAACGTTTTAAACGCTGCCGAATTATTTATCGTAATATTTACATACGCGTATTAGTGCGAGAACACGGCCTCATATGCATTCAATGCTAATCGCATTGTTCACACGCGGTCTGTCCCTCTTCTGCGAACTACTATGATTAAGTTACGGCGTCCTGCAACTCCATTGGCCACCCGAGTCACGCGGCCGCGTTTCAGCGAATGATAATGCTGCCCGACGCTGGACATTGAAGATCGAGAATTGATTGGCCAAGGGTGCATCCCCTTGCGCAAGTACCGTTGATTTTCCCGAAATTAAGTAACAGGTCTTGGCAAGCAACAGACACAGAGGTTGTGCGAATTCCTAGTCTCAAGATCAATGAAGTGTTAGAAATTAGTATTTTTTTTATCGTGTGCAAGTACCGCGTAACTGCAAGCCTGTGAGGTGTAGTTACGACCGACCGGAATTATTTCCTGGGACCCTGTATACTGTTTCTGATGGTGCTATATGGAATTCCCCGAGGCGTTGCCGATATAGACACCGTGATCCGAACTGGACCACCGCTAATGACGAAGACGAGCCGCTGAGACAACTAACTAACTAACCGCTATGAGTGTAAAGGTTATGTAGTTATTTTCTTGTTATTTCTGTCTTTCTTTACCAAATAATTAGATTGCAATTTCCTTTTTTTTACAAATTACTGTATTATAAATATATGTGTATCATCCATTGATCAAACAGACCGATTGACGATTTGTTGACACGTATAATCATGCAAGCTCAAATGTCATATATTTTGTTCTGAATTATCGATGTTATCTTATATGCACCGAACTTGTATTTACTGATATTGACGAATTTCCCGTAATATACCTATATACTCTGTTTATTTAATCGTGCCCTTGGCGTTTATTTCTTCAATAGTACTTCCCTCAAGAACTGGATCTTTTCGGTGCTTATGAGCCTACGTCCAGTACTGATGAAGGCTCGGTGGCGCACACCATCTTTCCGCAAAGCTTGCCGTAAGCCAGCACTTCTGGACGACAATCTGAAGTAAGAGCATACTTTGAACGACGAAATATTCTGTTAAGGAGCAGAAGCGGCGCCGTAGGTTTATTTGGTTTCTCGGCCTCATCACCGAGTTCGTTTATTTTGAAACAAATAGGCCTAGCAACTTGTTGGTTTACGGATGAATCGAAAACACAGCAGGGCGCAGGAATATTCTGCAGTAACCCGAGAGTTGAAAAACACTACACCCTCGGGCAACATGCAACAGTTTTTCAGGCTGAAATCTATGGCATTGAGATGGCGCAAGAGAGATTTTGAACAAAAACCTCTAACACAAATCAATAAAGTCAGTGGCAGTCAGGCTGTATTGACAGCATTGGAGGCACACAAATGCCACTCTAAACTACTCTGGAGCTGCAAAACCATTCTAAATATAATGGTCGTCTAACAAACTAACCCTAATCTGGGTTCCAGGTCATTCTCTCATTCAAGGGAATGAGACAGTCGGCACCCGTGCAAAAAAGGGTGTTTCCAGGGTTCAGAACTGTTAATTGGCATATCAACCTCGATAGCCCGTCCACAAGTTAGTTTCTGGTTAAAACAGAAAGTACTCTAATTTTGGAGCAATTCTCCTTTTTTGGTACATGCTAAAGACTGCAACTCACCCAATCACGTTAGAACTGGAGAATTACTAAATCATGTCCGTAAAAGAGTCAAAATAATTACTTCTGTGTTTACGGGTCACTGCAGATTCAGAAAACAACCACACAGAATCGGGTTATCGGAAGAAACCGAATGCCGACTGTATATGGAGGACGAAGAAACAGTAGGGCAGGTTATGTGCCACTGTCCTGCGGCCTCCAGAAACAGGTACTCCATCTTTGGGAAGGTAATCACTTCCCTAGCTGACCTGAAGAATTCCTCATTGAACTAGATCCTGAGCTACCTCGAGGGCCTGGACTTGTTTGATGAACTCTGGGATGACATCCGCTCTACAATAGGATCTAGCGTAGTAGAAGGGACGATTAATCGAACCAAGCAGATGACATCGCTACATCAAGTAATAAAAAAATTCTAAAAACCTAATTAGTAATCGGTATATTAGATACTTTCATGCAGGCATCTTGTAGCAGAAAATCATGTCAACCGCATTGTTTACCCTATTGTACATACAATAATAAACTTCCTTTTTTTTCAAATGCTAAATAAAATAAAATATAAAATGCTATAAAAACAGTTGAACTTTTATACGGGTTGTAATAAAGTTCAAGCATTTGAACTTAAATGGAACACAGCAACAACAAAATAGTTTTTACAAAAAAAAATTGTACTTGTAGTACTGTACAACAAAATAGTTTTTACAAAAAAAACTGTACTTGTAGTACTGTACAACTACAATTTTTTTTTTGTAAAAACTATTTTGTTGTTGCTGTGTTCCATTTAATTTCAAATGCTTGAACTTTATTACAACCCGTATAAAATATAAACTGTTTTTATAGAATTTTATATT
>JARFOC010096262.1:0-13002 GCA_031763485.1 Osmoderma eremita | reverse complement strand
ATTCTGGTTGCTTCACCAATCAATGAACAGTAGTAGATGGTTGTACAATATTTAAAAGCGGTGATGGAGAAGTTATTTAAAATTACCGTTCAATATCTATGCTATTTAGTATGTCAAAATGTTAGAACATACAACGTGTCCAAGAAAGTACCCATGAAACAACTGCGAAACATCTTTTATTATGGGTTTTACAATTTGCGTAAATGATTTTGTATTTTGTTTAGAAATTCAGGGTAATATTGATGCATATGTCATTTCTAATAAATATTTTATTTACGGATGAAGCAACTGTTAATACAAATGGTGGTGGTCGTATGAAAATGACTTCAAAATTGTATGTAAAAATCTGAGGTTTCCGAAGAACGCACCCATAATGATACACATAACACCGAACCGTTACGTAACCATGGTAACGTTACGTTATTTTATTACTAATCTAACCTTACCACTATTGTCCATAGATGGCCACACAAACTATATAAATGTAGTATATTGTAACACGTCTCGTTACATTTATATTCGAAAACTATTGTTATTGTATACTTAATTTATTATTTAGCATTTCTCTATTTTTCTTAAATTTTACTCAATAATTTAGCAAATATATCTGCTATATTTTCATTTGTATCTACTTTAACAACATCAATAATGCCTTCTACGTAACACTCATTTACAATGTGGTAGTGTACTTCTCTATACTTAGAAATTAACAGATTAATTTCCGGGAAATCTTTAATTGTGTCTTTAACCTGTCTAATAATCGCGGATAGAGAGTTCTTTTTCAATTCTTTTATACGGCCCTGTCGCTATCATTACGTTGACGCGCTCAAAATATTTTGATTTGTCCAGAATCACTTTTCTCTTACCTTCGTCTTGTTTTATATAACAACAATCTTTGTTTCTCAAACTGTTAATGATTTCTAAATCTGATTTTGTAAATTTATTAATAGTACTTTAATACGCAAGCTGTATGAAACCTTAAAAAAAATAGTTTTCTTTAACATGGATGATCTCTAACCTGCCTAAAGTTATCCATAATATCCATAATTTTTATTTGTTTGAAAATTGCCATTCAAATAGATTCTGTTTATCACTAGTGCATGTACATTTTCTTTGTGTGCAGTACTTGTAGATCTGGTAGGTGGGTATCGTCGGTTCCCATTAACAGCGAACAAAATAATATCCCGTCTGAAGAGGATTTGCGCAGGAAATGCAATAAATGGGAATTTACGCAATATACCGCTTGCCTACCAGGGGTGCAGGAAACGTGTCAGGTATGCCGATTCCGTGTCGAACAATGTCCTATCTTCGTATCGTCGTCACCAATCCACCCAATCATGATTGATTGAATTCTTCATTTCAGAACATGCACGATTATAGAATCGTAGCCCCGCAGGAATGCCTGGAAGGATGCCAGTGCGTGAATGGATACGTTTTAAATACTGTCACTAGGACCTGTGTTAAACCGGTGCAATGTCCTTGCTTTTATAATGGGAGAAGTTACGAAGAAGGCAACGTCATTGATCAAAACGGTGGAAAGGAGTGGTAAGTATTAAGAAAACTTCTCAGCTAAACTTTTTTTGTCGCTACTGATTTGTCTATTTAGAACTTCGAAAAAGCTTTAAGGGATTACTTATTAGTAATTACTGATTATAATTAATACTAGAACAGGAAACTACACAATTTTATTACATCTTTTTAATGTGTCTAAGCATTGATGCCAATTACAAACTGACCATTGACTAAAAACGGGGCCTTGTCAGATTACAAAGTCACTTTAAACCGTCATTTAATTAGTGTATTCCAGGGTTCTTTCAAAGTTATTCTGTAAAGTTTTAATCATTCAAAAGTTATACACAATTTTGGATTTTATCCACTTTCTTGATAAACAGTGATGGGTAAGGTAGAGCTTTGAATAAAGTATTCGTCTTTAAATGTCAACCAATTCCATACAACAAGGCAAACTACAGAAATCAAACGTTTTTCAGGTACCGGTTGTTTTGTTCCATCTACTAGATGTAGCTAAGCAACCATAGAAAACAACAACCCAAAATGGCCGAATTAAAATTTAATGTAAAATATTCCAAAGAGCAATTTTAAATACGAAAGTCAAATAGATAATTAAATTTTGAAAAATTACTACAAAGGCGAATTTCAAATTTATATGATACGATATAATAATTCGCCTGATAGTCTTTTAAGCCCTTATATTGTATGTATACCGTATATGTAAAAATGAATTTAGAAAATTGCCTTCCCTACACTTGGTTAACTCCTTTTCAAAGAGATCGTCGTTGTGGATAAGCTTATCGATTTAATTAGAAAAGTCTGTCTTTTAAAATGATGTAAAAGAATCTAATGTGATCACTTTCAATACGTGTAAATTTTTTTCAATTTGCTTAAAGTGGCAAATCCTAAAAGGTATGTAATATTACCAACTACTACGATTATTATTTTTAGTACTTGCAAAGGAGGCGCTTGGGTCTGCAAAGATATACCACAAGGATGTCTTGAAGGTGATACCAAAATAATAGATGATAAAAAGTGGTAAGTATAAGTATTGTAATGGTTTTTCTTTAGTTGAAAAATATATTGGTTCTGATCAAGGTATGACAATTGCTGTTAAAATTGTATGTTAAAATTCACTTTATTAAACGAGTAAGTATTTTTCGGGATTGATAAGCCCTGTGAAAATAGTTGTTAATTTTTAGAATATTTAGAGAGTGTAACAGAGTAAATGGCTTCCATGTAAACAAAATGGTAAAATTGAAGATATGCAGCGGTGGGTAAAAATGTGGAACGACCTAAATATCGTTAATAAAGCTATTCAAATGAAACTTTACACGTGAAAATAAGCGACAAGGGGCTATTTAATGTATACGCTCAACGTCTTCTCTTCCTTTGACTTTTGTTATTCATCTTTTATATTTTTATAAATAAAATTACTTCATACTCGATTTTACTTAAAATCTCTGTCAAATACTTCAGCCCCTGTCTGTATTAATTCTCAATAAATACCTTTTTGTACGTAAAAATCATGTAACATACCTCAAATTATTAACCACTGCAATAATCGAGTTGTGACAAGAACTATTTTGGAGATAATATTTGAAATATAATGAAACCGAAAAAACAAACAAACAACAAATTGATAGAAGACTAAAGCTGTGGAATCAGAGTGGGCTCGAATCGACTGAATTTGACAGTTAACATTGCAGTAAACATGGAAAAAACAGTTACCAGTGGTCGCATTTATCAGGCGTACCGTTGAGTAACTGGTGGAGAAAACTGCTTTGAAATTAGTCAGATTTTCTCGACTGGTAAGTCTGCTAAATGCGCCCACTGATATTTCATTTTATCTAACATCCATTGCGCGAAATTATATACTTTTTGCAAATTTCAGCCAATCATAAGCTCATGTATTTTATCCCATCTTTTCCAAAGCTCTATTCTTAAAATGAATCGACTATAGTTGATGTTCGTAAGAAGTCATTGTGATGTCGACTAACTCCGGCTAGGTTGAAGTACAAATCTTGCTTCGACCAATCGCAATCGTTTTGCGGAAGATACCCAATTAAATGCTTAGGTTTCTTATAAATTCTTTTTTATAAAAATGAAATTATTTTTAAACACAATTAACCGCTTAAATAAGGCGTGTTCTTACCCCAAATCAAAAAAGGTAGAGGAGAAGTAGATACTTACTCGCTCTTTCTAAACATACGTTAATTAAATAAACTTAACAAGGAACAACTTTCTAATTACCTACCATACGATATATTTACATACATGTTGTAAAAGAACTTAAAGCAATTTTTGGAATATACGAATGTTATTATTAAGATATTCAATATCAGGACGCTATCTTAACTCTATCTACAATTTGTACATTTTTTACGATGTTAGCGTCTGTAACAACAATAACTGGGAGTGTACCAAACCTCATTGTGCCATTTGGGGCGACTCACACATTAAAAGATTCGACGGGCTGCGAATCGATTTCCAAGGTGAATGTTCCTATATTTTAGCGGAGGGAAGTTTGAATGGAAACGTATTCAGTATCGTTTTGGTGGTATGTTTAAAACAAAAGTAGACGATGATTTGACTTTTTTTTAACTTATTATTCTTCTTTAGAATGAAATTTGCAGTCATACAGGGGCTACGTGCTTAAAATCCATTATCCTAAGTATCACTGCAGATAAAATATCGGAAAGCATTACGCTGATTAAAAATGGTGAGCTACCCAGCACTAAGGGATACCAGAAAATAACTGTGACCGATAAGTACCTGTTCGTGGAAGTTGAAGTGGCAGTTATTGGACTTAAACTTATGTTTGATTTCAATACTTGGGTATCAATAAGATTGGATGACGATGTGTGGAGAAAAGACGTAAGTATTGTTTTTCTTTTTTACTTGCAAAATTAGCGGTATAACGTCGATTAGGGAAGTATAGAAGCAAAAATACATCTTCTATAGGGAATTGCATGAAGGGAAAGGCCAATAAATGTTGCTCTAGTGACAATTTTTAGGGTGACCACAGCAAATCATAAATATCTCGAAAACGAAAAGAGATATTTTACTCTGCTTTTCACCTTTGAAATCATCGCCGAATCGCTCAATTTTTGGTGTGTAAGCAAAAAATTGTCAGGTTGTCCAAAGGGGCATATCATGGTGCGGGAGAAATTGCGATTCGATTAACTTACTCATTGGCCTCCAATAACTCTAAAACCACTGTAGCTAAAACGGCGGCATTCAATTCCTCTTCGAAAGACGCTTCTTTTGGTACATACAAATAATTTGTTAAACTAAACATCTGTTTTTTTTTTGCTTCCATATATTTTCTTTAAAACTTATAAGTTTGTGCAGTTATTTGCCAAATTAATAATTTTATAGATATCATTGAATAACTAATTGTATGATATAACTGTTTTTAAGGTAAGTGGTCTTTGTGGAATATTCGACAGACAACATATCAACGCGCCAGTTTCAAACAACGAACAAATATTGAACTTTGTAGATATATGCAGAGTGGATCTTCAATGTCCGAAATCTAGACCAAAAGGTGTAAGTATACTTTTTACTTTTGATCGTCAAAATTACTTTGATTTATATTCTTTTGTGCTCAGATCAATTTCTTTGATTGAATAAGCCCTAGATTATTTCTCTTGCATTTAGATACATATTTAGTTACTATAAATGAATTATTTAACTGAATTTCTTGAATAATAGCATTTCTTATGTCCAACACTGTTTACCGCAACTGTTCAACATGACCTCCAAGTTATACACCGCATCATAGGTATAGTATTTCGGGTGGAATTGCAGCAATTTGCTCCCTAACACTGTCTCTCCAATTCCAACGTTCCCGCTCGGTGCTGATGTTGGTTGCCATGGATTTTCGAAATGTCTGCTTACAACACGATCTTGAAAAATATCAGTTCACAAGTGTTTAAATGGTCGCTAAATATTCGGAAGTGCTCCTTACTGTATAAAAATTATGTCTTCAATTGCCTCCACATTTTGCAACTGTGGATTGCAGGTATCTTTCACCTGATACAATTACAGTTACAACATCGTCATTCTGTATTTCATCAAAAAAGAAAATACGTACCAATGATAAGAAATTATCTATGAAACACCATCAAACTGTGACTTTCTTGTCATGAGAACCTTCCTGTCGGGTTTCTGTTGAGTATATTCGACAGTTTCTGCATTGATTCCACAATTAGGAGCAAAATGGGCTTCGTGTGTCCATAAAATACGCGATAACCATTCAGGTTCAATTTTAATCTGAGCCATTATTCGCAAGAAAGAATCTTACCTAAATACCAAATCTACCTCTATTAAATGAAACAGTCGTTGCAGTCTATAATGATACATTTATAGGATTTTGCGTAAAATTTTGCAAACCGTGCTGTATAGTATTTTCAATCGCTTTGATATTGCATTAACTCTACTTTTTTTCCAACGGATTAGTATTACTAATGTTTTGATTTTTCTGAAGAACTTCTGCAATTTGAACATCTCTTAGTTTTCCTAATCGCGGGAGGTCAACCCTGCTAATCAAATTACATCCCGCCTTTATTTTACAAGGGCCTCCTCACAAACCGAAATCTCCATAAACCAACAGTGAGATATCTACCACATTCACAATAACATTGTACTAAACTTATTCTTATTTGCAAATCCATTTTTGTAAGTTCAACTCGTTTGAATTTATGTTAAGGTCAGTTTTATTTTAAGAATAGATCACTAAATTGCAATCGCTTTGTGTGTCGATACTTACGATAGATTTTGTCATGGCAAAACTTTTGATTTATATAGACACATTAAAATACCATTATCACACGAACTAGGATCCAATCCCTACTTGCAATTACTAACATTTCACTGATTCTTTTCTTTTACGTGTCTTTTAGGTGTTTATAACCATAACGTTCAGGCTGTTTCGTTTTCCCTGCATTTCTTCTTTATTAAAACTGTAAAGGATCGTGAAAGAGAAACCTTTGTAACAGTTAAAGTAAACACCTTTCAAACCTATACGACAGAGCAGAGAAATTCTAATACAAACTTTAATGCAAAATGGTTTAACCTATATCTTCATCTCCTTCAAAAATACATGAGTCACGCATTCAAGTAAGAATGGTAACGGCAATTTTGTAGGATCAATGCGATGCAACTAGACGTATCTGGGCTGTCAGTGCGTGTGGAGTACTGCAAGGTCCAATCTTCGCTCCATGTCACTCGAAAGTTCCCGTTGAGACTTACTACGACGTGTGCATAAGCGATTCGTGCAGGTGCGACATCGGTGGTGACTGCGAATGCCTCTGTACAGCAATAAAAGTCTACGCCCAGCAATGTAACGACTACGGCGTTCCAATAAAATGGCGATCGCAGAAAAGATGCCGTAAGCATATTTTTAGATTTATCTCTTTTCTCATGATATTTACATATGCAAATCTGATCATGTATAGCCGTCCAGTGCCCCGACAATACTAGATACGATCCTTGCGTATCGGCGTGTCCACCGAGAACTTGCGATACATTACATCAGGGAGAGTGCGAGGATCAGCTCTGTACGGAAGGATGTGCTCCGCCACCACTATCACCTGAATATGTTTACCTGGACGATAGCTTTCAGATTGTTGTGGAGGAAAGCAATTGTCCTGGAAGTGAGTACAAGAATCAGTTTTTTCAACTTTTTAAAAGTGAGCAAATGAAGATCACATAAGAAATTTGTATCAATATTGCTATTCATGGATATTGTCATTTTCTCTGTTTTCGTATTCTGTTCGTTCAAGTTATGCAGCTTTAAAGGTAATATGGTATTGAATAATTTGGTAGTACTGGATTGAATCAGTTTACCGTTAGATATTGGTTACATTTTTATTAAACTATCCCGAAGAAGATTTTTGATATGAATTTGCAATTACCTTCACGTTTATGAACGCAGTGGTGAGAATAGAGACAAAACATAATATTAAAAAGTCTGCCGGAGTTTATATTTCTTTATATCACTCAAACAATGTGGGTTCGTCGTGAAAACACAGAGTTCCATGAACACCCGAACCGCGTTTGTCGCCAAAAGAGCCGAAGTATTTAAATCATTTGATACCTTTGAATGCATTACAAACTCACACAGAATAATAATAAATTCAGATACCACTTTTTAAATTAATCCATCACTTTTCGATATATTTTTGGTTTTAAGATAGTTTGATATTTAACGTATCAATTTTTAGATTTAATAGTATTCGATGAACCAGGTAAGTACTGCTACAAAACCATATATCAAAATATTCGACCACCACAATAATTGTTTCAGATACCACCACTGAGAAACCTGGAATTATCACACCTCCACCAGAAGAGTGCGATCCAAACAGATGTCCACAGCTGACATGTCCCAACGACACTATCGAAGCTCAGATCGATGGCCAGTGCTGCAAATCCTGCCAGCACAAAACTAAATGCATTGTGAGAGGGGAAAACGGAGACATATTATTGAAGGAGGTAAAATGAAACAAATCTAGTTCTGTATAAGTTATTTAGATGTATTGCAAGATTGTTTCCTTAGAAATAAAGTAGTTGATAATCGTTACATTATCTTTGCTAACTTTTAGCCCGGTGAAACTTGGACGGAAGGTTCCTGCAAAGCGTGTACTTGCGTGGGCAACGAGGACTATAGGTACTGTTCACAATGTACGAATAAGGTGTGCACCGAACTGGAAAATAAAGACGAGATTACGGAGGACACTTACTATGAACTCAAGAAAGGAGACTGCTGTTCGAATTTAGAACCTGTAGCGTGCGTTTACAAGGGTACAATATACAAGTATGTATTTGCTCAATTCTATCTCGTATTGACATGATACTACCCTACACCTGAGAAATTTGTGTTAACAATGTACCGGTTTTCTTTTTCTCAAATCTTAATTCGTATTCTATTGATGATGTTTTTGGTAAGCAGTTGCTAAGATAGTTCTAATTCGTGCGACGTCGTGCTGTCCTTCCATCAGCACGGAAACTATACAAAGCCGCACCAAGCACTACTATCTTTGCTACTGCCCACCCAAAAGGTCATCACCATCCGCCAGTCATTGAAGACGATCTATTAATTTAACAATCCTTCTCAAATACTGCTACTGAAAAAGGAAGCAAGATTTGCTCTTGTCCGACAGACAAAATCTAAATAGTTTAACCTCAGAAGTGTGACAGGCAAGGATAATCGTACTACTGCATTGTTCAAGCAGTACACTGTTTACCTTTTTGTGCTTGATGGCAGTCGTCAAATGTAGGTTAGCATTATTTTTGTGTATTTGGTTTGTCATTAGTTATTTCTCGCCCATGTTTACCTTCTCTCTGTATTTATTTTCAAGATAACAGTTTATACGGTTTTAATTTACCCAAAAGTATCGATTTGTTTTATACGGACAGAAATGGACGACTTCCATCAAAAGTTAAAATAGACATACAGTACTTTGTCTTAAGCGAATGTTATCACTTATAACCCAACAGAACTCTCTCGGGAAAATAACACAAGGATACGTTATTGAATTCACTATAAGATAGATCGCCAGTGTATGTGTCTTTGTCTATGGTGACAACAGCTTTATCTAACAGCGGCTTACTATGTTATATTTCATTTGAGGGATTTTATCTACAGTAAGTGGCATCTATGTTTGTTAAACAGTTTGCTAAACATGGCTGACAAGCACTTTACCTGATCCCCGCACCCTGCGCGCGCAGTTCAAGTAAACTGAGAAAGGTCTATTGAGTGGAGTTATTTGTATCCTAATACAGACACTTGATACTGGGGCGTTGAGGCCTATTTTTTCACTCTACATTAGGTTATGTAAGTGTGTATTGTGTGTGTATGTGAAGTCTATGGCTTTGTTACTGCCTCTCCTCGCCGTGAGATGACAGCAGTGTTGATTTTGCTCCTCAACACTGAAGAGTACCGGGAGTAGTGCAGACCACCCCGCTTAAAAATCTCCCCATCGTTGATTCGAACCATCGACTTCCACACAAACGCCTAGCACTCTTAACACTGCGCTATCCCGGCGTTTTAATTGAGTGGAGTGGTTGAACTTCTAAATTAGTTCTACAAATTAAACGAGGTATATCCCGTTTTATATAGTCCATTAGACGCTTAGCTTAGGTGGCGGTTCTAAATCAGAGCGTACCTAATTTATTCGATTTGTTGCCTCGCTAAACGACAATTTCACAACGCGACCCAAACTTATCTCCAAGGCCTATCTACATTGCAAACTAAGTTTCCTAGAAAATTATACCCGATCAACATTCATCGAAAGCCCTGCTTCCAGTGATGGAAATGTATGCGAATAATTCATTAGGCATCTCTTCTATGTTTACCTAACGATGCTAACATACCTACCATATAATTCATTAATTATTTACTTAAACTGCATCCCTACATTGCAACTTACACAAGAATAATAGTATGAATGAATCAAGGAATGTGAATAAATTGACACTGAATTGAATTATAATGAAGGGGATTGAATGTCCTGACTACCTTAGCACCACGCGTATTCACTGGCATTCCTTCGATATTTCGTATGGATACAACTAATGGCAGTAAACTACTTTAAAATTATTATAACCTATTCCACTGTAACACATTTCATTGTGTCGACACTACCATTGAATGATCAACTATGTGAATTGCTTATTAATAACGACGTAATGATTATTTCCCAACAAACTAAAATATAATATATTTAAGTGATACTCAACTAGCTGCCAGCGGTTTCTATTGATTAAGTTTTAGTGGCACATTCATATTGATAACCTTTCATTGATAACACTCTCGATGTATTATGTTTGGTTTATAAATCCCAATTTAATTTTTGCAAGAATATTTGGCATAATTATAAGACACGACAGACAGTTTATTTATTCTCACCGGCTCACAAAACTCGCTAATTCAGAAGAATGTAAATGTAAAAATCTGCAACTCTTTAATAATTTTAAGGAAAAGTAAAATTACATTTATTAGCACTATGTTGTTATTGTGTTGTAGATTATTTAAATAGTAATGACGTTTCTTTCTTTATTTTTTACTCTTTCTCTCGGTGACATTATTTTGTCTAGATTTTACTATAGATTTCATAGAATATCCCATCGTTTTAAGCACTCTCTTCATTTAGGTACTACATCACTTTTTTATTTTACAATAGGGCTGGAGAAACCTGGGCCGTAGGTGAATGCTTGTCCGTACAGTGTGTCATAGATCCCCAAACTCGATTACCTACTGTGATTCACGTATCTCCTAAATGTCAAGAAACATGTCCAATTGTAAGTGTTAATTATAGTTAACTGTAACACCACAAAATATCCATGGTGTGAATATTTATGTATGCAGGGATTTATATACAAGAAACTCCCCAATTTCTGTTGTGGATATTGCGTCCAAGACAGTTGCGTCTACGAAGGTAAAGCCAGAAGACTGGGTGAAGAGTGGTTGTCAGAAAACGGATGTATTTCCTACAACTGCGAACTTGTAGAAGGTCAATACCAAATGTATTCGCACGAACGAATGTGTCCCGTTATTCGCTATTGTTCCGGGCAAATACGGAGAGAGCGTTGCTGTGAATATTGTGATACCTTCGAAATGTTTACCTGGAGAAATGAATCGCTTCGTTGTAGTTTAAATCCCACTCCAATTTGATGGAATGAAATGGTTTTATTGTACCCCCATTTACATGTAACACATACCAATATATATAAGATGTGTACGCGGAACAAAGTTTTAATTTTGCAGAGCACCTTCCAATTAATAAATGTCTTTCAAGCACTTTTTGATGTTTCATTGTTTCTTATTTTCCAAAAATACCAAATAATTATATTTGGTGATTTTATTGTAGAAGTAACAAAAGATGTAAACTGTATAACTATACGAGTAAAGAAGAAAAACGCTGTGAGTGTCGTTACAGTCATAACATATGGTATATTATGCATATGTAAGAAAAAAATTAAAATATTCGATCGTTTGTAAGAGAAGTATGAGAATGGTTTTCATAATAGGCCATATTGAAAATTTGATAAGGAATAGTTCGTCGGATCGAAGAAGCCACTTAAATTTCTTTAAAAATGCCTTGTTGATGATATCTGTAGTGGTAAAGGTTATTTATTACATATAATTTATTAAAGAGCATATTCACAAATTTTACATCAAAGAGAGAAAGCATAGAAGATGAATTGTCAGTGGTGTATACCCGCGCCATAGAATTTGTTCAATAAATAAATTATAGGTTTTAAATCCTGTAAGAAATATAATAGAGAAAATTTATGTAAATAAAATGAAGCAAAAGAAAAGTTAAAAGATAAAATAATGTTCTTCCATTAATCAAAACCCCCGCTTTCCATCTTAACAAACAGTTTATTTCCTCCTTTGCATCTCAACCATTTCTCTCTAGCACTGCTGCCAACCTTTATACTAAAACTCTTATTTGGCGGCAACATTTAAATTTTATATAAAAAAGCGACATTAAATTTTATCATACTCGTAATAGTTGTACACGATTTCATAGTCTCAGCGATATCCCTTTATAAAGGTAACTCACAATTAAAACGGAATTCTCTGTAATGTAGGTGTTATTTTTAAAAATTCAAATTTCGCGGGCATATATCCCTCGCATGCGAATTTAGTACGATAACATGAAGGTAGAGGGCATGCATGGCAAGTGTGCTACGCGGGAAAGCTTTGTGCAGTTATCATGGGGTGTTATCTTTAATCGCAAGTGCCGTTCCTTGTTAGTAGTTTACAGTCAGGTCGCCTGTGGCGCTACTGGGGAAATTTCAAAATTAGTGCGAACATAATTTGGCCGTAACGCCAATCTGATTTTGATGTGCATTTATGTGCTTCTTTTCGGTTGTTTACAAGTTATCTGTGAGTCGTTTCTTCATTAGATAGATCGATTTCGTTTGTAGTTTTATTTTATTGTGATTTTCAAGTTCGATTATTATTTTTTGGTAAGCTAAATTTACTTCTTTACATTATTGTTATATATTAATATCGTGAATTTTGCAGGTTATTAATAGGCAATTAATCCAAAGGACGTGGGCTGCATCAACAGTGATTTACACATATACACAAATACGTACATAATATCAACAGTACTTTACAATAAAGATATAAATATACATAAAACACATACACAAACAGACCCAGCAGTTCCGGACAGATTGCTCAAGAAAATCAGATGTGCTGTAATAACATTTGTCTATGAGTCTTTAACTATTCTTTAAAACGTGTAAGATTTAGGTTTATTATAAATTGTAATATATCTGACACAGGAACACTTTTATTTTTAGTTACATGGAAGCAATTGTCATATGCCTCAGGATTAGTACAGTTAATTCATTACCTTCTGTCATTGAAAACACTTTCCTAATGCTGCTAAAGTTGATGTGACCCCTATAATATGTGAATATTTTCAACTTAATGTCCAGTGCTTACATTTAGAAATAATAAACTTG
>JARFOC010096251.1:0-13002 GCA_031763485.1 Osmoderma eremita | reverse complement strand
TGAGCGGATGGTCGCGAGGGAACACCGGAAAAGTGTTGAAACGGTGTTAAATCTAACTCCGTATTTTTATCTGTGTATATACCAAAATATGCGCATTTTCATGAGGATTTCAACGCCGCCAAAAAAAATAAAATATCTCTTACCGTTCTCGAGATGTTAGAGATTTTCCGTGGGGACCCTAAAATTGCACCTAGGGCACGTCTGCCGGGTACCATGGGAAGCGCATTTCGAGGAAGAATCGACTGGTGAAACGCGCGTTCCGCTAACTCTAACCGCTTCCGAGATATTGGCAAAAATATTTAAAACATGCTTAATTTTTGCTTAAGATCGCATTTTCCGGGCCAAAAATAAAGATAACCTCCATGTAAATGAGCGTCTAACCGAGACATATTATATATCAAAATATGCGTCTGTATATACAACCATACCATGGTATCTCAATGCTATCAATTTGAAACTAAGTAAAGCGACATCTGACGGTTTGATGGAGCGTAATTTTGTCAATCCAAAAATGTGTTTTTATAATTCAATTGTAAATGTATATTAAAGAAACAACATGAAATAAAATATATACCGTATTTATTCTAATAAGCGCCGATTTCTAACTATAATTCTGTTCAGAAAATGAGCGCACAAGTTGCGGTTTTTTGCTGGTTTCGATTAACGTATTCTTGAAATTTATATTTACAATTGGAATTTACCTTTTTGCTTACCAGACGGAATACAATAAACACACTGTTCAGATTACTCCTTTTTTTTTTTGATTGTTAGATTTACTTATTTTTCAAACACAATAACGCACTAACCAACATTAGCAATAATTTTATTCACGTACTGACTTCTATAATAACAACTTACACACTCAACAAAATCATAGCCATTAGGAATATAATTACAATAAAAAGTACAATCAGGTCGAGATGATGCTCACGTTTAATTCCATTTTTAAATAGATGAACTTTTTTAAATATATGTGATTACACGAAGGTGAAGGTATTCATTTTACACGTGTCTGTTATGCTGTTATGGTTATCACTTTTAACATATTTGTTGCCCAAACGATTACACCAACAGCAAACCGATTTCATCGATTATAGTCGAACATTTTGGAGATTTATTAATCCTGGGGTGTTTTGATTACTGCAACGGTTAAGGCAAAATTTCGGTTTCACGAAATAATCCGAGCTCGATCGGCTGCCGTTTTTAACAGCAGTTCGTGCAACCTGGCATAAGAAAAAACCAAAAGAACTATTAACAACTAAAGAAATTGTGTAAATTTAAAATACTCAAGCAGAGTTCTAGAATTTTACACTCAGAGCCCTCTATTAGATAGTCTTGCACTCAGAGCCCTCTATTGGTCGAGTAGCCCTGGTTTACACCAAAAGATATACTAGTGCACCCCACCTGACTTCCTTAAATTTAAATGAAGGTAAAATATATATAAACTAGGTCTGTGACATTGAGTAGTATGAGATATGTCAATTGTATAAATGAAATTAAGAAGTTGGCATCATTTTACGTATATAGTAAGTTTGTAGCAAATTTCACAACAAAATCCATATAATCTAAAACAATGTTGATGTAAAAATACATACACTAATTTAGTTTTGACATATTATACGTAGTAGCACTTTTAAACCGGCGCATCCGTTTTATTATCATTACTACCACTACACCCCATTTTACTCCATCATATTCTGTGGATAAGCAAATGCAAAATTTACAACCCCTTCTAAGGGGATTTTAAAATCTGCATTTAAACAAAGTTCCAACAAAACAAGTTTGCATCCCGTTACGTTCTCTGCGGTATCCATTCTCGCAAAGTAAAAGAATGGATATAAAGAACATTTTTCGATGCGTGCTCGTTATGGGTATTCGAATTGTAAAATGGATCTTAAATATATGACTCCAACTTTATGTGTATCGTATAAAAGTTTTAAGACTCATAAGACTTTAATTATGGAAACCAGTGCAAAGTAATGATTTTATATTCCGACTATATAATACTCTAATTACTTAGGAACATCATTATTTTAGATGCTAATAAATATCAATTAAATTAGTTCCACATTTTGTTAATAACCTGGACGTGCAGAAAAGTACAGTTAAATCCAAACCCTAAATAAAATAATAAAATCTCTTTTACCCCACTGAAAAGAGCACAAAATATTGTAGTATATTTGTTTTTGAACTTTTTTAAATACTTCGATTCCCACGGAAACAAGGACTGAGCAATGAAAAGTCAACCAGCCAGTATATATAATTAACTATTTGCTAGTTAATAGTATAGAAATAATGCATTTATAGTAATTATAATGATGTAGGTTAGGTATAGAATACGGTGGTTTAAAATAAATTTAAATTAAAAAATATCCCTTACCACCACAACAAGGTGGTAAGGGGTATTTTTTAACTTAAATTTAATTATAATGATAGTAACGCCGATACATAAATAATTAACTATTAAAAATTATAAATAATTAATTAATTTTTATAATTCGTTACAGATTTTCAACACCTTCTCGTCTGGAAATTGCATTACTTCTTGGCAGTTGATAGGTAAGATCGAACATTGTACAGAAAACATTTAAAGGAAATTGCATTACCAAATTAAATTTGGCGCCATTGACTGTACCAACGTAAATTCGCATGACCTTAAAGTCGTATATGTACTACTAATGGAAAAAATAAGATACTTAATTATTTATTACTAATAATGTATTTTGAATATTTTCCTAATGAATTAAAACAACATATACACAATAAAATATACAAAATGCAAGCGAGACCTATGGGCATATCTGTATTGATAATATATATTCATAGACGGGAGAGGGGATAGCTTTCACCCTTCTTTCCCCCAGTAATTGCTTTATTCAAATTATGGGAGTTTTGATATTCTTCTGTTTTAAGTAGATTATTTCATTTCGAATATTTTTTATTTTATTTCGAAAGTAGAATTCATTTTATTTTTTAACAGAGGGTTCCTTTAATTTTATAATCTGTTTACGAAGAATTGTTATCCATAGATTGAATACCACAATAAATAGTTTGTGGTATGTCTGAGGACAGTTTACATTTACCGCAACATTTTTTAGTGTATTTTTTATTCTTAGAGTGACTGTACTGACTAAATATTGTTTATTCCTATTATCATATGCGATTCCTGAGCCTTTAGTTTTTTGTATTTTGCCTAGGTGTTCCTATTTTTATTAATGTAACTTTTATTTTAAAAGTACTTCAAATAATTGAGGTTAATTAAATATAAGAGATAGATGAACAATTCACATATCGCCAATGTAGTAAAAATTCATTTTGCCATAAATTTAAACTATGATCAGTCATTTAAAATCAAACTGTATTCGCCTTTGATGTATCTTTTTCAGCTTCTCGTGATTTATAAACTTAATGTTTCTTTTCTTAATGTAGACCTTTTCCTTTAGGAAGCTGCATTTGTGCATACCCAGAAATATTTTGTTTTAATAAACAACGCTCACTTTCGTGCAGGTTTACTGAATATCGTTTGCATTGCGCTTCTATTTGCCCAACTCGTTAAATTGTGTTTGTCAAGTATCTAGCAGAGCTAATAATTCCAAAAATCTTGCAACTAAACAGCCGACTTTTGTTTTAAAATCATAGCAATACAACTTCACATTCTAGTGACATTTCGCCCGCATAGGTTTTCGTTGCCAGTTGTCGCACTTATTTGACATTGTAAGAAAGGGGAATAAAAGCGGGAGGGCAAAACAATAATCAATATTAAAACCACATCAAACACGTTGTATTTCACATATTTGCCACAAGCCACATAATCAGCTTCCAGTTCAGTCGCTTCGAATATATTTGAATAACCATAACCTAACCATATATCTGTCATATCATATATGCCCTGAATGTCTTTACAAGATACAAGGGAACCATGTTATGACACGATGTCAAAAGTCTACTCGGTTGTTTAGTTCCGATAACTATAATACCAATGGCTACTTTACTTTTTTTTTACTGTAGTATCATCGTTTAAATTTGAATACATGCTGTGATGTACATAACCACAAACAAAACAGCTAATACATGATTTTGGGAAATATAGCCCAAGCCTAATTTCTGTAATGCATCACTTTCCTTGTCAAATCGGCAATTTACTTAATGGTAATTACTAATTACCATTAATGGCCACTAAAGTTGCTCGTATGTCGAAGGTATTACTGTTTTATAAATACATGAAATTAAATTCAAAAAGAAAAACAAGAAAAAAACTGAGTAATAAGATTTATTTATAAGACAAATCAGAAAAGAAAAGAATAATTTAGAAATAAATATATTTTATCAAAAAAGTTTCATTACAATTTTTTACTTATAGATTTAATATAACTCTTACCATCTGTAGAGTAATTTTGCTATTTATCTTTGTACATACATTTTGATTAACAAGAAAATCAATCTCTGGGAACAGAAGTCTACAGTAATTACAAGAACATATAAATCAAATCAAATTTCTAAAACAATAAAAAAATAGATGTTTCATATATCCAATGCTATTTCTAAGTTGTATATCTTAAATTAGATAATTTAATTAGTACCTTATCGAAATATTTTGTAAATATTCTTCTCTAATATTTAATAACTTAACGACAATAATAAACCTGCTTGTTCTTCACATTACACCCGCTTTTTTTAATTTAGACTTTGTCATTTTCCCCTTATCAGACGTATGCGTATTCATATGCTTTTGGAGGCTGCAATTTACCGAGAAAGCCTCCCCACAAATATCACAGATGTAAGGCTTTTCACCAGTATGTGTACGCATGTGAACGGACAGATGTGTCGACTGCATAAATTTACGTTTGCACACACTACATTCGTATCTCTTTATACCCAGATGTGTGCGCATATGCCTTTGAACTCCGTTTGAAAAAGGAAAACTTTTGCCGCAAATCGTGCACAGGAAAGGCGTCCGCTTAGTTTTTTGTCCGGGAGCCGCGTCGTGTGCTTTAACGTGTCTGCGTTGTGAAGATGCCCTGAGAAATGTTTTATCACAAATCGGGCAAGAGAAATTTCGTTCCCCTGTGTGCATAGTTACATGTTCTTGCAAGTGATACGCTTGGTTAAATCCCTTATTGCAGTATGTACACACAAACTTCTTTTCTTTATTGTGGTTCTTTTTCATATGTTTCATTAACTGCAACTGATTCATGTAAAATAAATCACAATGCGGACACCTGTATATAAAACCAGCTGATTTATTCCGAACTTTCTTTGTAGCTTTTTGTATTTCATCGTCTTTGACTTTTTCTAGGGTATTTGAAAGTAGATCATTCAAGGAATCGTTGTGTTTAACAATTAATTCTTCTTTCACCTCATATTCGGAATCTGCATATTCAGATTTTATGCCATTACAATATTCACCGTTTCTATCTTCAAATCGATTTTGTTTTAAATAAGTGTCCTCGGAAGTTAACTTAGTTTCGGTAATGAACTTTAAATTTGAAAAATTCTTTATCGATTCTTGTGTATCTCTGACCATTTGTAAAAAATTGTATGCCACTCTTAAATGCTTTACGCACGACCTGCATATCTTCATTTCTCCGTACTCTTCCTATTAAGGTTCCATTAAGTAATAATCTTTTTAAAATAATTCTGCTGTCACTTACCAAACAGTGTTTTGACAAACATGTCATAAGCTTCTGTTTGTAAGATGTTTTATCGACATCATTTTTATGCAGATCTATCAGATTCGATTTTTCGTTATTTAAGCACGTGTAGCACATATCTGATAACATTTTGTAAATATAAAAAAAGGAATAAAGTGAAAATACAATCCATACAAAATGAGAGGTTATAAAAACAGTCCGAAGCTAGTTCGTGCAATATCCGCTTCGGCGCTGTTATCGATGTGTTAAACTTCATCTTTCAAAAGATATTTATATACTTGTATCGGATCATTCTTCACCTCAGATTGATTCATTCGGAACACGTATTTCGGGAGTACGTGGAATGCCATCGTCAGTACTTGACCCAAAAGTAATGCTTTAATGAAAAATATTACAATTTCCACTAACTATTTGAACGTAGTTAATTCAATTAATAAAATATATGTAAATGTTTCACTAGTTTGAAAATAAGTATTTTGCTAGTACTACTGCCATTTTATTATATCTAAATACTTATGTAACTATGTGAAGTATGTAGACCATACAGAACAATGAGAGTAATTTAGAGAATCGACCGTGAAATACGCATGACTCTTCAAAGACACTTACCTGCAACATTACATTCTTTAAAGGTAATCTCACAAGGGAGTCTTAGGAAACTATTTAGGACAGTAACACTAAGTATTCGCTACGCTACAAAGGCAAATACTTCCGCATAATGCCTGCACTTTACTCTTCGTGATAGCCTACTAGGTATGTCCCTTTTGTACACCTTGCAATTATTACATTCTTACAAGCTTATACTGTATGGAGTTTACTTTATATATTTATAAATACTAAAGATGTGCCTTATAAGTATTTACTGTCATAGAAAATACCTAACCGCATTATGTAACAAAGAAGGTATATTTACACATTTATAAAAATTCAAATATGAAGTGTATTAAACGTGATAAGGTGGCTAACAGTTTATTATTAATTCATTCTGAATATAAAAATATATGGTTGTTTACTAACTTTTAACAATAAGATTATAAAAGAAGCCCAATGACGGGTTTTTAAATTCAAATTAATTCCGCCAAATAGGTCTACAAGTATTAAACTAAATCTGACAACATGGTCCACCGTTGCACATGTGTATTAAATGCCCGCGAACAGCTGAGAACTGGGAGCACTAAAACTCATAATTACCTAAAGTTGTTTAATGAAGGAATGGTATATGTATTTAGTTGTTTAACCTAGGAGATTCAAGTAGTTCTATTGAAAAAAAGCTGGATAAAAAAAACTTGAGCAAATTCTATCTGTTAGGTGATATCCATACGGCGCCATTTCATATGCAGTTTTTGCTCTTTCTACAGAGTTAGCAAAATACTAGCTGGACAGAGAATGCTTCTTTTTATAGTTCGTGTATGTGAATATGTTATATACTAACATTACGCAAAATTGGTATTGGTATGCTTGTCAGAGTGGAAGATAGAATTATGCAAAATAAGAAAATGAATATGTAAAATAGAAATACTTAATTACTTAAAATCGTTCCGTTTAAGGTATTGACACGAGGCTGTCTTTATATACCAAATTACATTTGAGCGAAATAAAATAGAATAATTACCAGATACAAATTGAATTTGAACGAAATTCGTGGAAGCTTTCTATTAATTTCAAATTCGTCACCTTAGTACGGGAACCATTGAGCGTTGCAAGGGGGCGCTGTTTGCGAACGCCAGGCGGGCTTTTAATTAAATATACATGTTCCTTGGAAGAGATTTTTACACAAAATCCGACAAATCAAGACACCAATAGGCCTCCGAATTTACCTCAAAAATCCTTTTACTGATTATAATTCGTTTCGTTGCATGCAAAGTAATTTTTTTTCTTTCATTAATTTGAACGAAATGGAATGTTTGAATGTGACTAATTAATTATGCTTGTAAAAAATGTCATTTTGTTGAGAAGTCTAATTTTTCTGAATGCGAGAAACATGTTGTTTGTTTTATTTTCCTATTTGGTATTCACTGAGCAGTATTTATGATTGAAATTTTTAGATTAATGTGTACAGTGGGTATAAGCGTGAAATTAAAAAAAACGCTTACTGTGCGTTTCTTCAAACAATTAACGCATCTGTTTCATCATTTCATAAACATTACAAAGTTTTACTAGAATGTCTATGATAAATTCAAACAATAGTTTAAACAATGAGTCAAATTAAACTTATTTACTTTTACAGGTGTTATTAAGGTATCTATGTAGTTGTACTGAGTTGTGGTAAAACTATTTTGAGAAGCTATTATATCAAAGACGTTATTTTAAGTTAATGTTCATTTCAAATACAGAAATAAATTTTTCATTGAGTTGTAAGTAAACTTATTAAGCTCTAATAGATGGCCCTTTAAAATCTAATGTTGACATTTACACTACATAGATCTTAGGTCATATATATTACATGGATACCGCTATCACCATATCGAGACTACATACTGTTTCCGACATGTACAACTTACGATTTTCGAGCTATTACTTTCTTGCTTATAAACATTACATGTAGCTATCCCTTAACTGACCACTCGGATAACCGGAAACGGAAACACATGTGGAACTCGTGGGATTTATTATGGGACGTATGCGATTTCACAATTGATTAGACTGATTGTCGCTACTGTCAATGTCAGCTGTTGTCTATAACTGTCTATGAGCCAGCTATTTATCTCTTCTGTGTTGTAAGAAAATTGTGTTTTATTGTTATTTATATTTTATATTAACGAATTAAAAGGAAGTACTTACACCTCTTGGAAGATTTTAAATATATCGTCAGTTGCGATTGTTAAGGTAGTTAAGTCAGAATTTTGAACATATTTTAAACATTTTAAAATAAACGATAATAAATATCGTCGAATTTGTATGTCTTCTACCACATGATATTTGTGGTTCAGTTATCCACTGAATATCCTGGAACATAGTGATACCGATGATTATTTGTTCATAGGACTTTTCCTCTTGAAAAGAAAATCTGAGAAAAACCGGATCGGTTATGCTGTGATCTGTGCTGAAATCTAAACCTGTACTGCTATGATTTATATCTTCAACTTCTATAATGTGTGCATGCAAGTCTACACTTTCCTTCGAACAAGTAGAACCTGGTTCTGCTTTTGTCAAACTTTCGTTTGACATATTGGGGTAATTTAAAACATAATTACTACTAACAACTTATATGAAATTAATAATTTAGCGACAGCTTACCTAATTGTTCACGTTACTCTATTATTATTTATATTTAACAACTTCAACATTAATTTGTTCTGGGAATTAATTATTTCAACTGATACAGTAGTACCAGTAGTAAGCGTGTTGACTTTAAAAGAATTAGGTTATGCATCAGAGCTAGTATTATTTTTGATGTGTCAAATTTAATTCAAATTTCGCGCGTTTCTCATGTCGTGGCTCACGCGTGGTCAGGTACGAATAAGAAGATACCAATAACCGTATGTTAAACAGAAATGCAGCTATTTTTTAAATATCTGTGATATGTTGGAAACACAGCTACATCCATGTAGTATATTTAATCTAAGATTTACATGGTTTCCTTTACAAACGATTAGTTTTGTAGAAGGAAAAAAAAAGTAAAGTAAATAAGTATAATCCAAACAGCAATTTAACAGAAAGCAATCTGTATATCCCATTAATTTTTCACGCCCTGATAACGAGGTGGACAAATAAGCAAATTCAATTTAATACCATTTACGTCAATTTACTATAAGCATTGTACTATACTGGAGCATAAAGTACATAAAAACGAACGCATCTTGACACTCACGTGCGCCGTGATTCATTTCACTAAATGGAAACGGGTGACACCTGCAAACAATGGAGGTATTATAATAAGATTTTCCATCGTATTTACAGATGACGTATACTTGTATATACATAATAAAAGATACATATGTAGTGCATAAGTTTATTTATAGCCTCCGGAAAAGAATGTCAGCACGTATACATGCCAACATGTACATAACTCGAATAAGGGTCGTTATGAGTACCTGTCCAAACAAACATGTGACTTCGATCACATCTGTCACTGCTCTCCTTCGCGTATTGATTTTTCTTATTTTCGTGCGAAAAGGACTCGAGCAAAGGCCACGTAATTGTCCTCAATCATCTAATCGGGGAAGTACACATACATATGTATTTATACTGTTAAAATTATTTCATTTCATATGGATAGTTCAAAAGAATATTCTGCGATAATCGAAGTATCAATAGAATCAAAGTATGCTCGAAGTTGGTAAATAATCTTTTGGATAAAAAATAGATTTTTCTAATTCTCAGGTTTGGAGAATTGTTATTAGAGGAAACTACTGACAATATAGGCAAAGGTAGCTGTACTACAGAGTGTATTTTAATGTTTGATATAATTGAAGTACCCTATACCATGTTTTAGGAAATTTCTCCTAAAATTCCTAAATTTGACAGAAATTTGTCATTGACATGATCAGGCAATGGAATCGATTTGTTGCTCTTGAAATAAAATTAATATTCCCAGCTTAAGCTTAAGCTTAAGATCCCAGCTGTTCGCAGGGATTTAATACACATGCGCAACGGTGTTGTCAGATTTCGTTTAATAGGGAAAGTTTCTTTATTCAACAATTGATGGTGTTAGAATTATCAAATTCCCTATAAAACCTACAAACACTAGAGACACTTAGTGGACATTGTATACATTAATTCTGTATGTATAAAAGTAATAAACACACGAGCCTTGCCCTCTTTATTCTGTGAACAAGTCAGTGAGTCAGTTCACTTAAAGCAGATTATTTTATTTCCCCTAATTTAATAGATGGCATCTGTTTCGTCATCAACGAATGCACGTTAATTTGTGGTGGTTGTTAATACAACTCTGATGGCTACAGATTGAATGTGAATTTAGAAACCCTTTGTTGGATGGTTGCATGATGTTATGTTTAACCTAAGCTATATGCCAAAGGCGAGCATTGAAATATCGCTTGAACTTGGAAAATTGTTTGTTTTCTGCAGCTATTATTGCAACCGCGTAAAAAAACGTTAATTTTTAATTTTAGTTCATCTTATAGTGTTGTTGCTCCATTATAAAAATCAATGTGTACATAACTTCTACAACTATCAATCAGATCCATTCACTATTGAAGCAGATGGAATGGATAGAACATCAGAAAATTTTGATGACGTTCAAGATGAATTTAGGAACTTGTTGGATGGATTATTATTACGTCATATCACAAAACATGTTTAATTTAGGAACTTTTGGTTGT
Source organism: Osmoderma eremita (assembly GCA_031763485.1). Classification (NCBI taxonomy): domain Eukaryota; kingdom Metazoa; phylum Arthropoda; class Insecta; order Coleoptera; family Scarabaeidae; genus Osmoderma; species Osmoderma eremita. The sequence goes on along the minus strand of JARFOC010096251.1, from coordinate 2,069 downwards.
AATTGATGCCATCAGAGTGCCAACATGTTGAATTAAGGAACTTGCCCTGCTCGGACCCATTTGGCGGAATTAATTTGAATTTAAAAACCTGTCTGTTTTATAATATTATTGTTAAAAGTTAGCCTTATATTTTTATATTCAGAACGAATCAATAATAAACTTGTTACCTTATCACGTTTAATACACTTTATATTTTTCACAAGATTATTTGAATTTTTTTAATGTGTAATAGTATACTTCCTGTGTTACATTATGCAGGTTAGGATAAAATATTAAAGAACCATAGACACTTATTGTGAATAAGGGATAACATTTCATTAAATAATTATTTTATTTCCTGTTTTTCCTTCGAAGGGAAAGGGAAGCGCCATCTATTAGAACTTAACAAGTTTACTTACAATTGGATGAAAATTGTAATTCGGTATTTTAAATCAACATTAATTTAAAATAATGTCTTTGATATAATAGCTTCTCAAAATAGTTTTTCCACAACTCAGTACTGCTAAATACCTAATAACACCTGTAAAAGTAAATAAGTTTTAGTTGACTCATTATTATATTGTTTGAATTTATCATAGACATTCTAGTAAAGCTTTGTAATGTTAATGAAATAATGAAACAGATGCGTTAATTGTTTGAAGAAACAAATAGTAAGCATTTTTTTTAAATTTCAAGCTTATACCCACTGAACACATTAATTTAAAAATTTCAATCATAAATACAGCTGGGTGAATGTCAAATAAGGAAATAAAGCAAACCAAACATGTTTCTCGCATTCAGAAAAATTAAACTTCTCAACAAAATGACATTTTTTACAAGCATAATTAAGTAACCACATTCAAACATTCCAGTTCGTTCAAATTAATGAAAGAAAAAAAACATAATTAACTTTGCACGCAACGAAACGAATTATAATCAGTAAAAGGATTTTTGAGGTAAATTCGGAGGCGTATTGGTGTCTTGATTTGTAGGAATTTGTATAATAATCTCTTCGAAGTTGGAACATGTATATTTAATTAAAGGCCCACCTGGCGTTCGCAAGTAGCGCCCTCTTGCAACGCTCAATGGTTTCCGTACTAAGGTGACGAATTTGAAATTAATATGAAGAATCCAGGAATTTCTTTCAAATTCAATTTGTACCTGGTAATTATTCTATTTTATTTCGCTCAAATGTAATTTTGTATATAAAGATATAGCCTCGTGCCAATACCTTAAAGGGAACGATTTTAAGTAATTAAGTATTTTTATTGTACATATACATTTTTTTATTTTGCATAATTCTATCTTCCACTCTGACACTCACACCAATTTTGCGTAATGTTTTTCCTAGTATATAACATATTCACATACACGAACTTTAAAAAGAAGCAGTCGCTGCCCAGCTAGTATTTTGCCAGCTCTTTAAAAAGAGTAAAAACTCCATATGAAATGGCACCGTAGGCATATCACCTAACACTTATAGAATTTGCTCAAGTTTTTTTATCCACTTTTTTTCAATAGAACTACTTGAACCTACGGGATGCTCCTAGGTTAAACAACTAAATACATATACCATTCCTCCCTTAAACAACTTTAGGTAATTGTGCGTTTTAGTCCTCCCAGTTCCCAGCTGTTCGCGGGCATTTAAAACACATGCGCAACTCTAGACCATGTTAGATTTCATTTAATACTTGTAGACCTATTTGGCGGAATTAATTTGAATTTAATAACCCGTCATTGGCCTTTTTTTATAATCTTATTGTTAAAAGTTAGTAAACAACCTTGTATTTTTTATATTCAGAATGAATTAATAATAAACTGTTCGTTAGCTTATCACGTTTAATACACTTCATATTTGAATTATTATAAATGTGTACCTAATATTATACTTTCTTTGTTACATAATGCGGTTAGGTAAAAATAATAAAGAACTGTCTTCAGATAATCGTGTAATGTAAAAATAATACTTGAAGTTCTTTGCTGTAAACTAGTAGTTAACTAGTAGTTAACTAGTAGTTCAGTGTTATTCAAGTGGTGTTCTGTGTGGTGCAAATCTCCCAGAGTGCGACGTCTAACATTATCTTCCTTCG
>JARFOC010096210.1:0-13006 GCA_031763485.1 Osmoderma eremita | reverse complement strand
TTACTTGTCCAGACTGTGAAAATTGATTTATGAAAGATTTCTTAAAATAAATTTATTTAATCTGACCAGATTTATTACCTAAATTTTATAGGCCATACTGGATACATATGGCAGTCAATATGGCCTAAATGCACTTTTTGAAATTTTTGTCATTGCGAACTCCCTATTGAATCAAATTCCAAGCAATTTGATTCAATAACGAAAATTCCGAAAAGTGCATTTAGGCCACATTGACTAATAAGGATTAGTGTTACTATTTAGCTCACAGTCGTCGTTGATGACTTATTTGTATTTACAAAAAATACAAAAAAATTAGCTTAGATAGGCCATATAGTCAGGCTACCTTAATATTTGTATTCGGACAACTGGAAACAATTTGTAGATCCCAAAAACAAGATAACAAGAAACGGCATGGTCCAGTAGTAACATTATCTCAGAACCTGCTCTTTCTATGCATTATGTAGGTATGTAGGAAGAGATTAAATATCGGCTAGAAAATACCTTATGCAAATCCGACCTCTACTAATAACCACTGCATAATATTACATTTCTATTCTTGTCTCTCACACACGTAAGCGACAATTATTTTAACTTATGGCACGAAATAATTAAAGAACCAAATAACCTGTTGAATAACTCTGGAAATTTATCATCTTCCTACCCGATAATATTACCATAAATAATCTTGAAGGCACTTTCAATAAAAAGAAAATAAAAAGCTTATATATCATACGTGATAATTATACAGGCATTTGATGAAATTAGAAATTTAACATCGCCTAATCGCTAATGACAAGCCTATAACCTGTTACAAACGCACCATCCTTCTGTTGACACGAGCTATGCCGAATACCTTCGCCCGAAGAAAGTGAAATCGAAAATTTCCTTCGGTCGTGACTGTCAAATTTAAGTGAAACGTGTTCACTCGTTTTTCAACCTTTTACAAAATACGAAGTTATTGAACTGTAAAAATGAATCTGCTGTTGACAATTTAAAAGAAATATAATCTACATTTTAATATAAGTTTCGATTATAAAAAGAGTTTTAAATGATTTATTTACAATATCTACTATTTTAATATAAAATACAAATAATAGGATATGGTAGATTCTGCTGAGGATGGCAACTTAGTTGCCGAAATACGTATCCAGAGTTCTTCACTCATCAAGGCGGTTAGGATATTTTTTATTTTTATTTTTACTTTTCAATATCATATTTTTCATAAATTGTTGATAGCGGCTTCTATAAAAAAAACCTGGTCAAGACTTACACTTCTCACAACTCCTCCTTGTGCTATTTATTGGTACGCAGGACTTTTGGCCACCTAAGATTTGAATTCGGTTCACTGTATCTCATAAAGACATGTCTTACACAAAAAATGTCAACCGTAATTAATTTTTTTCCATTTTCTTGATTTCGTTATATTTCACCATCTTTCACCGTCTAACACTATTCACTTTTTACGAACAGATATTGCAAAATCGTCCAAGAACCTATCACAATAGACTGCATCATGGCGATAAAAAAGTATTAAAAACCCCGTCGAAAAAAGCTACCATAGTCGCAATGTATGACTGTGTAGCGAATAAACTTTATTTCAATATCAAAAGATATTTTAGCCATAAGATTAACCTTGACGCACGTTGGTGTAATGTTGAAGCGGGCAAATTAAATTTAATTGAATAAGTAATTTCACACAATAATGAACATCGTTTGCGAATGCATCAGAAAAGGACCACTGATGCCTGCATGTTAATTGGCAGGACTAATATTTAAGCACAGTAAACGAGAGATTCTTACATATTTTGACTGCTATAACACTCTTTACTGATTATGTGCATAAAGAGTAACTTAATTACTTAATTATGTAGGTACATATGTATAATTTATTTAATCACCTCACTTCTGCACCGTAAAAATATGCCTGGTATTCTAAAGTCCATATTAGCAGCAACTTGTGTTGTTTTCCTTGATCCACCGGTATTTTCTTAATCTTTCCGATTTACAGAAAACAAAAATAAACGCACATACACCATTATGGTGCCCCGAGGTCTTTTCACTGAAGGCTAAAAGTATGTTTTCGACCAGTAACTAGTTCAAGTCAGCGCGTGGGCAATTCGTCATACCAATATTTTATGCCCACTCGCGTGCTATATCGGACGGAAAAAATTTCAGTTTACGTTATATGGGTAGCATGTACAGTTATGATATCCATAAAAGCACTCGTTCAAGTATACGCATTCACTTCGGAAAGTAAACATATGTGGATGTTTGTTATGGATGGTTTGGGTGAAGTTAATCGAAGTTGCAGTAACTAAGATTAATTGATCTTTTTACCAAAAGAGTAGCATAATCGTTGGAAAGTACAATTTCTTCCAAGAATAATCCAATAATATCCAAATATAGGTTTTGAAATATTACCTTTATTATTATGTGCAACAAAAACAATATTTCCATTGTAAAGAAATCTTTGAAAGATTAAAAGTCTGGAATCAGATCTAACTAAATCAGAGCAGTTAATGTTAATATGATTCCAATATCCAATTGATTAGATATTTTTCATACTAATTGTGGGTTTTCATTTTTTCTCTCTACAACTGCATTTCAACTACGTATTTTTCTCTTTCCCAAGTCTCTATTTACCTCTTTTCTTGAAAGGTATATAAAATTATATGTTATGCCAATAAAGCGTTTATTCAAAGTAGTGGTGAGCAGGAGGAGTGACAGAATAGACAAAATCCGCAATCAACTTAATCGTCGTAGTGTTAAAGTTACTGCCATCACAGGAAAAGTACAAGAAAGAAAGCTACAATACCAGCATATTACTGGCAGGCCTAATGGTCTTGTTATCAAAATGACGTTGAATATTGGAAAGCAATATTTAATCACATTGGGATCACACATCTATCCCCCCCCCTACATACACATCTAAACAAGATTCGAATATGGATGAATAAATAGGGCATTAAAGTAAATGAAAGAGTCGTAGTGGTCTAGTAGGTTGGTTGCTAGACTACTAACTGGAAGGGCCCGGGTTCGATTCCCGGCCGATGGCGTTTTTACGGCCACGGCTCGACTCAGGCTGTAAAAATGAGTACCTGGAAGTCAAATTCTGGGGTAATAATAGGCGGTCGGCTCGTAGCGCTTGCGACGTTACAGTCCTAGTGTACCAAAAAGGCTAATAACCATGACAGACCACACCCTGCCTTTCCCTAAGAGCCAGGAGGCTTGTTAAAAGGGGACTATTATTATTATTAAGTAAATAAAAGTAAATCCACTCATATCACTTTTACAATGCCCAAGAATACTTGCCCATCCGACTACCTCAATAATCATCAAATCCCACAAGCAGAGGACACAAAATACAAGGATACAGCTAAAAAACGGCTAATGTGGAGAAAACACGTGAATGAAACCAAAACAGCTTGGACTGAAACTGAGAAGCATGTACTGCCTTATAGACTCCAAGCTCTAGTTAGAAACCAAGGTACCTCTACATAAGGCTACCCTAAAGCCAGTTTAGACCTATGGACTGCAACTGTAAACAATTTCTTAAACTTAAAATGCTACAACAGTTCAATGAAAGGTTCGCAGTTTTTCTTACTGCCTTACCATCACAAATGGCTCGTGGTTATGTTCCAAAACCACCGTGATAAATAAAATCTGTTAAAGAAATCACAAAACATAGTGTAAAATAACAATGTAGGTTTAGTACTCATCCTAACAAATTGGCAGTGAACCTTCTAGGCTATGGTGATGAAGTTTTCAGACTGAAGAGGTTCACTCCCTCGGGCTAAACGATTAGGTTTATCTAATTTTTTATAACATTAGTTAGGTTGAAATTTTCCATAAGAAAACCATAGTAAAATAGGTGAAATAAAATAGGTCAGATCCACTAACTGACAAGCATAATGACTTTGAACCAAAAGGCTACTAGCTCGCAAGCCTTAAGAGATATGAGACGGCTATAATAAGTATAGGCAACAGTTTTACTGAATATCTAAAATGAATAGATTCTAAAAAAATATATAGTCGTTAAAAAATATTGAAGAGTTGAAACGTGGTCGAGGAAGCCCCAAAAAACATATGGATCAATATCGGCAATCTACCAGAGAAGGCAGGTTTCGTGTACCAATCAAGGATCGGTCAGCCCTGATGACTCTAGTGCTCAAAAAAGAAATGCAACAAGAATTTTCCATTTCTATTTTAAATAAGGTGGAGATGGAAACTGTTGAATGTTTACATAGTAATGGATGTCCCATCTTTAGGGATAGAGATAATAATATCATCTGCATATTTGAAAAGGAACAGAAGTTGAAAGGGGAGTTGGGGGACACAATCGTCCAATAAATGGTTCATGACCATGCGGCTCAAAGACCTGCCCATTAGAGTTCCAAATATTTGTTTGATCATTAAAAATGAAGGTTGAAGAGTCGAAAAGGAATGAGATGACGTCTAGGAACCGATCTCTCGGAATACTAGTATCTACTATGCAGTTCTATCAAATGCCAATTGGTTATAATAATCTAACGTACAAGGTCGAGTGGAATGTTGGTAAACAGTGACACAACATCAAGTGAAATAAGGACGAAGAGATCAGGAAGGTGAAATTTAACTATTCTCTCAACGAACGCATAGGGATCGAAGACATTGCACGGGGCCAAGTTATTAAATGCATTCGTTAAAATCTCTGAGAAGAAGACATGTATGTGGAAGAACCTACAAAGGTGACCATAGGACGCAACAGACAACCATTTTTATGAATTTCCTGTAAACCATAATTTTTTGGACAAACACCGTTGTGACAAAGTAAGTTTTTATATTCTATGTCACTAATAAGTGAACGATCTTTTAATTTTTTAACTACTTTATAGTTTCTTGTTTGAATTGCCATAGCTGGATCTGGCTGCAGTGGAGTGTAAGTGTTGTTAACAATAAGCAAAGTTAGCGATTTGGAGACGTGCTGCGACTTCTTTAAAATGACTGACACCTCATTTTTGTCGGATGTAGTAATTAATAGCGGGTCCTTTTTAAACGATCTTAAAAACTTTTAAGTATTTTTAAATATTGATCACCATGAGTTGGTTATAATGTTAGTTAAACGAGAACGAAGCAAATCACGGCACTCTGAGGGAGTTGCAAAAATGATGTTTTTAACATCAGATAGCAGTTTGCTTAATTGGATCTTCCGGAATTTAAATATCAGTGAGGTTAGCTACCAGTTTGTCATTGGAATTGAAAAGTTGATCAAAAGAGACAGAGCTCAACAATTTGTCAAACTTTCGAGCATTGACGTTTCTAATATAATTAAACTTTTGTTGTAAGTGGATGAAAGATGATCAAAAAGACGGTAAATATCGGTAAATAATTGTAAATTTCAAGTGGAATTTTATCGATTAAACCAAAGTATCCTTAATAGTGCTGAAAGTAATGGAAATTCCAAAATTCAAAATTTTTTATGCTAACCCTATACTGAAATCAGCAATTCTCCACGATGTTCGTCCTCTTGCTTCTGACAAGAGATTAAGAGATTGCAGAATTGCTTCGGTCCCCTTGTGGTATGTCTCAACCTTCAGTTTACAATATAAATGGAAAAATTTTGTTCCGTTCCTTTTTGGACACTAAAGTCATCAGGGTTGACCAATCTATTATTTTTGATTGGTACACGAAACCTACCTTTTTTGTAGATACATCAAATTCCTTACAAAGCCATCAATCTGTATGAAGATCAATATCGGCAGTTTTGTTAAATATTACGTACAAGAAGAGAAGACCCAACATAAATGGGAAAAGGCAAAGGAAGATGGTAGTATATTTCACATCTCCACTTTTAAATTTCCTTGAACTATATTGGATTCTTCTAATATTAGAGAAGAAAGAACTCAATTCACTATGGTCACTTATTATTATTTTCTAATATTAGAGAAAAAACTCGATTCACTGTGGTCCCGTTTTATTATGACGGTTACATTCGCCTATACCTCAGGTTTCTGCTAGAACATTATACATATTAATTTGCTGCATGTAATGATAGATTTTACATTTCCTTTTTGCAAAAAATTTCGTCATCAAAATGGTAAATACTGTGATAAATCAACTTTTCAGTGCGAACGAAGATTCTCTTCCATAGCAAAACCAGTCTAAATTTATAAATGTGCCAAAACTTTCAAAGTAAAATGAATTAAAATCCACGAGTATTATTTCTTGCTTTTGGAAACGGCATTTTAATCAATGTTAAAGGTATTATGATACACTAAGGGAAATGATTTCGTGGAATTTCCACAATAGTTTACACGCTCGAGGTAAAACAAAACCCTATCATTTTACCTTTTCCTACCCACTTACTGCTCTAAATAATCTACTCTCTACACTGATTTATTCATTAAAAGTAAGCTTAATTTCATAACACAACGTAATAGGTAATTATCGACGATACGTCCCGTAACAGTAATAAATACGAAAGTAATCCCCTCAAAATCAAGGCTAATATTAGCACCCATAATGACAATGCCGAAGGAATAGTTAGTAAAAGATATTATTATACGGCAGCACGGACAATGAGTTCACCAACAATTGTTATTTACTAGAACATTATACAACTCGCCCATTGACAGAGAGACGCACAAAAATTAGAATTCAAGGACCGTTACATGCGTTTTACAATTGTAAACGGGCAATGGTCGAAACAATAAAACGCTCTAGACAGTAGACGACTCCCATTCGAATGCGTCTCTCGGACAATAGCTTGTCGTCGTCATCATTATCGGTCGCGTAGTCTTCACGTAAAGTGGAACTGTAATGAGACGTGTTAGCAATTCAAATGCGTTTCGTAATTGTCGATGTTAAATTCAGCTTGAAGTGGAGAGACACTTTTTATGTGTTATCACATCTCGAAACTTAATTGTGCGACGATAGCTTTAATTATCACTCGCAAAATGTACTGTAAACTGTTATTACTTTGTTTACTAGGCGTTTAGCATTCCAATTTCCACTGAATCTTTCACGGATTTTATAACCGGAGCGCAGTTTTGCGACCTGAGACATTGAGGTTGTGCGTCATTCCAAACGTGTTCGAGAGTTTTGCACTATTTTAGTTCCTATTGCATTCCTAGCGCGACTAAAAATCCGATCTGGTGTGAACAGATATTTGCTACTTAAGATGTGAAAGTTCCGATCGATTCTCTATATCAAATAACTGTACTACATTACTCGAATTAAATCTAGCTTAACAGTCGAAAACTCGGTTTTCTGATATGCATTTAGTAAAATATCTATGCCGGTTCTGGAGGAAAATCCCATAAGATTTAAGATAGGGGTCTAAATTCACTTTTCCGCCATTTTGGATTTCATGATCTGTTACGGCGGAACGGCTGCCCGATATATTGGAACAGCCACCCGTTGTATTAGAACGGTTATCTGTTACGACAGAACGGCTGCCCGGGTTAGAACAGCCACCAGTTGTAATATATCGGCCAGCCCTTCTGCCGTAATAGATCTTGAAATCCAAGATGGCGGAAAAGTGAATTTAGACCCCTGTGTTAAATCTTATGGGATTTTGTTCCAGAACCGGCGTAGCTATTCTACTGCATTTGGAATAATAAGCGACAAATATGTGGAAAATCATGCGTGATTAAAAAATATGGAAGAAATACTACCGATTATTCTCAACATGGGGGTCATATGTTCGATAGGCTTTCTTTTTCTGAAAACGATGTCTTTTATCATACCCCACATAGAAAAATCATACGGGGTTATCTCACATGACCTCGGTGACCAATTTCACGTTCTAATCCATTCAACGGGAATTGCATCCAAGAACTCTTGTATAACATTATCTCAGTATACTCAAATAATGAACTATTCTTTAATTTGGGAATGATAGTTTTTGTTAGAATGTTGAGATAAATGTACTCAATAACTGTACAAATCCCTGCTGCTTTGAAAGGATTATGGATTTCGAATTAAGGATTAGACTCCTGTTTCCCTTATGTATATAGGACACTTAATACTTTGCTTAATAAAAATCATATTAGGCATAGGTATATGGAAAAAGTGTACAGGGAAATAAGCTTACTTATGACACTTAGAGGAACGCTCCGCGTGCAACTTTATGAGTTAACCGGCTAAAAGGCCCAACTGAAACTTGTGAATTCACTGGCTGAAGACCAAATTAAAACTGATTTTTGGTTTTCCTACAAAGAAAACTTGGTAGAAGAAAATAGTTGTCTCAAAATTCGACCAATCGGATGGCTGAATCTGTATTTAACACGTCTCACATTGAATACGTAGCTATTTAAATATTCGGTAAATTAAAAAAAAACATATTTCCACCTACCCAGAGTTGTGTGAACGTTACAATGATTGTCATAAAGATATTGTCGTTACCGAGTAATGGCAAGGGATTTGAGGAAAGAGCTTTACTACACACAATGGAGGATTATCAAAACTAACGCGGATGGATTTCCCGAAACTTATAAACTAAAGTTCAAAGGTCTAATAAATGAATTATATTCCGTTAAATTAAAAATAAAATAAATCTAATTGGGTTTGCTGTCCTTAACAATAACAATACCTTCAAAAAATATAGTCCTGTGATAAATGAGGATTGTTTGATTCTCCAAATGTAATAACCAAGAATACCGCATATACAAATCAGTTATCAGACCAATACTTATGTATGGGTGCGAGGCATGGACGATGACCAAGGCTATGGAAGCAAAACTCCGATGTTTCGAGAGAAAAATCCTCAGAAAAATCATTGGCCCCGTTCACGATCTGAATACTAATCAATACCGAAGGAGAACAAATCCCGAGGTTAAACAGATCTACAATGACAGCGACGTTGTTCAAGAGATAAAGTCGAGACGAGTGGGATGGGCTGGCCATGTGCACAGGCTTTCTGACACCCGCCTCGCTAGGTTAGTCTGGGGGGAGACGCCGACCGGGACAAGGACGCCGGGACGCCCGCGTGTGCGGTGGAGAGACAACATCTGGTCAGATCTAACAACAATGGGGTTACCCGGAGACCCAGCCCTTATGGACGACCGAGTGATATGGAGGCGAGTTTGTACAGTCAGCCAAGACCCACCCTGGGTTGTAGTGCTACGAGAAGAAGAAGAAGAAGAAGGAATACAGTTCATTACACAGCAATAGCTTCATAGTTAACAGTTTGTATTTACTTGGACTATTATCTCACGATGATTTTCGCCAGACCAATAACAAATTGGATTGGGTTTATTAAGGCGTATACTTAATTTATATGTTACTTCCTCGGTTTTTCTTTGGTTCTAACTAGAGTTTTGTACGACACTTTGAGCTACTAGTTGCAAGTTGTCTTCAGTCCGTACGCTTTTACGGCCACTAGATCTCGATGCATTGCAAATACTTGCTATGGTCTCCAATACTATACTAAGTTTCCAAAGATACAACATTTGCAAACATCTCTACAAAATCTAAAACAACCTACGCATAACCACTTTATATGAGAATATACAATATACAACTATAAAAGTCAACTAAATCTCTTCTCCTCCTCTTCCCTTTCTCTCCTCCTTCTTCTTTTAGGCTGCCTCTATGTCAGGTTGTCGCTTCAACATTTGCGTGGTCCACCCATACTTCTTCTACCTACGGGTGATTTATCCTCGGATATCTTAAGCACCCCGTTGTCTGTCACTCCATTCCATCTTCTGTTCCATTCATTTATTTCCTCAACACTGTGCTTCCTTCTTATTTCGTCACTTCTTATTCGATTTCTCAACGTACTTCCATTAATTCTTCTTAATACTTTCATCTCCATCGATTCTAACATTCTCTGTGTCTGGTTTTGTTTCGGCTGTCAATATTGGTCTTATGATAGCTTTATCCACATATTCTCGATGTTGTTTCCGCTTTTATGTGTTCTTTTCTCCATAATGTATTGTTCATGTCTCCTATAATCTTACTTGCCTTTTGTACTTGGTTTCTCACTTCTTTTTCAACATCTCCGTAACTTGAATGTTCCACTTCTGCGTTCCAGAACTGCACTTTGCTTATACCGTCAGTTTCTAGTTTACATCTTATAGGTTCTTTGCTAACTACCTTCTAATGACCCTTTTTTACGGTTGAGATAATCATATTGAATTTTCCTAAATTATTACTAAATATATAGTAGAGAACCGAATGGAAATTGTTAACTGTTGTTTATGAGAACAAAATATGAGGTATTCGTGTTTTGAGGAGTTTAATCGACTGCATATTTCTGATAACAAATAACAATTCACATATGGATACAAAATGATGAGTATAGCTTGTCTGTATACTTCGTGTGTCTTGTCATTACTAACCCGCACTTCCAGGACACACCGTAACGGATTCCATGAAGCACGTAATTCAAAACGTACACAGCTGCAACTATCAGCTTGTGAGGCGGGCATTGCGAATGTGTAAAAGTCTAAATAGAAATATTGTAACAAAATGGTAATAGTGAACTGACTTTTTGACCTATCCGTTATTTAAGCAAAGTGACCTATTTATAAGCGGCTAATGTACAGCTAATTTTTCCATCTACCGCATCCCAATCTCCAACAGGCTCTGTATCTAAAACCATCTTCCTCCAATCCTCTCTTCTGCATAGCTTCATTAATTCCTTTTTCCCAACTCTTTCTTGGTCTTCCTTTCTTCCTTCTATTAGCAGGCTTCCATTTCCAAACTCTCTATGGTAGTCTGTCCTGGTCCATTCTGCTCATGTGGCCATAGCACAATAGTTGTTTCTGTTATATTTTGTTGATTAATGTTGTGTCAACTTGCATTAATTCTCTTATTCTTTCGTTTCTTTCGTGGTCTACTAATGTCTTCTTACAACATCGTCTCCAATACATCATCTGCGTTGACATTATTTTGTTTTCTTTTTATTCAACGTTGACACTTCACTTCCATATGTAACACAGCTTTCGGCGAAAGAATGGAATATCCAGGTTTTTGCTTTTCTGGAAATATTGTCATTCCACAAAACAGGGTGTAGTTGTCTAGTTATAATTTTTGCCTTTGTTATTTTATTCTGTATGTCTACTTCATCTCTACCACCTTAAGTTAACGTAACTCCTAGATATTTACACGCAATTGTCTTTTTTATCACTTCATTTTCTACCATTAACTGTTTTCCTTCTGTACCGATTACCATATACTCTGTCTTCTCCATGTTGATTCCCAAACCCCATCTCGCGTATTCCTCCCTCAGCTTCCTGAACATCTAATCGATATCATCCCCGTCCTCGGTTAATATAACCTGATCGTCAACGAACTCCAAACTGTTTACACGCTGTTCATGAAAAACCACACCCCTCATCCGCATACATTTCTTTCTCCAATCCCTCAGTGCCGCATTCACATATATTTTAAATAAAGTTGTTGATATGCAGCATCCCTGTCACAACCATTACATTTCAAAGTAAATGTAATAGGTAAATTCTAAAAAGCAACCTAATAAAAAATACGTTTCTTCAACTTACGTTAAATGAGAATTCTGTAGAGTATATGCTAAAAAATATCAATGTATTATAATTTAAATCTTATCTACACCATCTTTGATTATGACTCATTTGGATATATAGCATTCCGAAAAGCTATCACAAAGCATAGCGAATCAAACGCACGCAAATTCAGTCGAACAAGTATCAAATTGAATTTGCATTTAGTACTACAACCTCTGGCTATCGTCGATACATGACAGACCGGGTCACAAGACCGTATTATTATTCAACTCTAGTGATAAATTGGCATCATGCTATTATGCGATCGTTTGTATGCGCTACGGGGCTTAGTCATTTGGATACTTTGCAGTGATTATTCCGCTGTGTTCGCGATCCAATTTTTATCCGTTCGTAATCGGAGTTAACCTATCTAATGGTTAACTGGAATATATCGCTCCAGAAGTTCTGAATGGCGTATAATGTAAGTTTACTGTTAGCTAGCGTTAGATCTCTATCGGACATGCATATAATACTTGTAAAAGTCCGGACGAACTCTATTCAATTCTCCGGTTAATTGAAAAGACAGTAGCAAGCAATATACATATGTAAACTTGTATACTGGTGAGCAGATGTTTGTGAGACGAAATACCATATACCAGAGGTATTAAAGAGATTGTACATCCTTTTGACTGGTTGCGTGGCCGTGGCCGTTCAAAATGCATAAATCTTCTCATGGGACATTTATAAATAACTGCCGGTTTCATAATATATTTAAAGTGCCTTTTACTTTTAAAGTCGACTATAACTTTTGCGATGCGTTTCATAATCACTTTTTAAAGTTAAAGAGCGCTGTTGATTCGTTTGGATGTGTTGCGTGATGCTCAACCCTTGAACTTGTATTCTTTTTGAATGTGAGAAATAAAACACTTTAAATCTGTCTCGTTTAACTTTCTAACCTTTATTCTCTACGACTATGTTACGTGTTATTTATGAAATGTACATATTAATATATTGTGCTCAGTCTGCGCATGCACCTTAGTCACTCCGTAGCAGCGCCATCCATACGTCAACCTTACAACCATACCAGCACACACATTCCAACTATATAGTCGTGACCAAGCGCCGTTAACTTTAATGTCTTGTTTTCAACACTTCAGTGCTAAAGTAGACCTTAAAATTAACCTTACCTCAATCCACTGCATTGACGATAATTTTCTTTGTATCAGTGACAGGTCATATTTTTTATTTATATAGATTCGTTTCTACCTTAAGTGTCGGGATTCTCTGTTTACATTTCATGCACGAATTTATCCCACAGTTTCTTATTTTGTGCCATACACTTCGCCTCCGTCCATGGTTTTCCTTTCTTTTCTAGAATCTTTGCTATTATGTTGTCCCATGTTTCTTTCGATCTTCCTCTCTTGTCCGGATTCTTGCTTCCCATATTTTTTACCGGTCTTCCATTATCCATTCTGTTCCAAATGTTAGGGTTCTACTAGTTTGCAGAACAGTTTGCCGGTGAGAGAACACAAAAGAGGCATTTGGTTATTTTAAAATAG
>JARFOC010096190.1:0-13008 GCA_031763485.1 Osmoderma eremita | reverse complement strand
TGAGGATGCCAACTTAGTTGCCGAAATACGTATCCAGGAGTTCTTCACTCATCGAGGTGGTAAGGGTATTTTTTATTATTTAATATAACATAAATATGCAAACTCTTCACGTACACATCTTCATATACATATCTAAATAGGTATCACCGAAATACATACAAAAACATCTGTTTGACAATGGTTTTTTTGGCTCTGCTTGCATCGACTCCTTTTTGTTTCTACTTTCTCTTTCGCCAAGTATAGTTCGACCATGATCGATAGAAGATAATATTGCAATTAACCGTGGTGCGTCGTGGACTGATTGCATGTATTCCTATCGATATTTTTCGGGTGCAATTGTGCTTTATAAAATCCTATAGTTTAGTGTCTAACTGGTGTGTTTTCTTCTGGATCAACATCATCTGCGCATTCAGCCAGTGTTGAGAAAAGGTCAGAACTTTATCTTGTTATAATCTTTATATATTCATTTCGTGTAGCAGTAGATTCCAATGGAATGGTTTGAATTTTGATATATTTACACCACGAGTTTCTCTAAGGTAAGATCAGTGCTTTAGATATCTGGGAAGGTTTCAAATTATTGCCCAATGAATAAATAAATCTCACTTCTCCACCTTTCAAATAAGTATATGTTGAAACGTTGTGTATTTCCACACTTTTTCTGTAAAGAAATGATCTATTAGCTTTTACTTTATATGAATCATATACCTATGTCCTTACCATCGAGATTTCGAAATACGTCGCACAGGCGGACGGCAAGTACCCAAAGACCCATGTTGAAATATCTCCAGACGGTTCAGGTTATCGTCACACCAACGAAATATCTACCGAAGAAACATTCACCATGGCCGGCCGCCATGTTGTCGTTTTGCGCTGTCGAAGATATGTGTAATTTCCTTCACTGGTCGAGGCATTAAATTCCGTTTTAAAACCTTCAGCCAACGTCGCACCAATTTTTGTATGCCAGTATTGTAGAACTCTATACATTTTGAATCTAAAAATTGACGGACCGCATTTATTACATCAATTCGAGTTTTGAACTGTCTATGCTTCATACAGTTGTGAAAAGACAACTAATCGCTTGGCGAAATGTTAGGAGAGTATAGAGATAGTGGTGACGTTTCCCAGTCAAGTTCAGATATTTCTTCCCGGGTCACTCTTGCGGTATGCTGTCTGGCGTTATCCTGTAAGAACACCACTTTCTTTCGATTGATCAACGAAGATTGTCTTTGGACGAGTGCTGCTTGTACTCGCCGAAGCTGGTCACAACACCAGGTAGCAGTGATGATTTGACTCCTTTACAGAATTTCATATTAGACAATTCCTTTTGTGGTCCACCAAACACAGGATAAAATCTTGTTTGGGCAGGAAAGCTTTGGGAATGTGTGGTACCGAATCAGTAGGCGATAACCAATTATACGGACGCTTAGAATTTGAGTACAATATCCACTTTTCGTTGCAGGTTAACAACCAATCAAGAATTGGTTCATTACCGTTGCGTGGAATGTTTGGCGAACAAGTGGTAAGACGGTTTAAGTTGTTATCGTTTAACAATTCCATTTGTTTAACTTCCACATCTTTCCTAGCTGATGAAGGTGCAAACGAATGGTTTCAGCATTTACGATGAACTTTTCTGCAAGCTCTAGGCAGTGTTCTGGAATATTCTTCCACAACCTGTTGAATACCTTCGTTGTTAACGATTTTCGGTCTCCCAAAATGGGCTTCATCGGTCAAGCTGAGATCTCCCGAAAGAAAATCTTCTGAACCACTTCCTAGCTATTCGATCACTTATGATCTCCGAATGTGGTACATATTCTTCGCGCTGCCACTGCAGCTTTGGTATCAAGTGTGTAGTCATAGAGTAAGCAACTTCAAATTAAAGTTTTATTCGTTGCTATTTAAACAAAAAAATATAAAATGTGTATGTATCCGATAAAAGAAGGATTCATACTAAAGTGGATGACAGATAGCAAACAAGTGGTATAGATCAACAACTTAGAAAATATTCAAGGCATTCTACTTTATACAAAAACGTCACGAACTTATTTGGTTACCTGACATAATGGACAGAATAGTAGACAAATTTTAATCGTTGGAAGGATCCAGAATAGTGGCTGCTAAGGTAAATGACGTAACCTTATTAGCTAACGATGAAGACAATCTTCAAATATTACTATATAAAATGGTTACAACGTCAAAAATGGAGCAGCATCTCGTTACATATTTCATAGGTTGCGGTTGATTTGCTGTTTTTTAAGTTGCTTATGGTTTGATTACATTTCTCAATGGTTGGTTTTTATTCTGTCTCCTCGCCATCACGTGTTTGGGAGTTATGCGCTGGTTTTGTGTTAAACGTATCAAAGCTAATTAAACAAATTAAACTTCAATAATGCCCGTTGATCACTCAATTATAATTACATTGTATTACATTAGAGTATTTCACTATTGTACTCGATATTTCAATGGTTGCTTTATTGTCTAACCGTTTGGTAAGAATAGTAAACTCTCTGTGTGGTAGATGACATATTTTTAATAATCCCAAAAGAAAAAGTCCAGTGGATTGAAATCAGGTGATCCTGGAAGTCAGGGCATAGGTCCACATCGACCTGTTCACTAAAGAAATAAATAAATAAATCAATAAAAAAATTAATAAATAAATGAAAAATAAATAAATAAGATTTATTTCTACAATACACACTATTGAAAAGAGTCACCAAACATTTGAAATAGGTGCTGCCTCACAACCATAAGGAAATATGGCGCAGCTCCATTGTGCATAAACCAGATATCTCTTTCTGCGTAACATTCTCTTAAACCATTGCAAAATCGGGAAGGTTTAATTTTGGCCTGTCAACCGTTTACAATAGCTTGCAGCACTTTCTGTATTGGATATACTTTGAGCTGGATAATTTCGAAAGCGAATTTGGCAGGGACATTCAGCTAGTTTAATAAAGAGACCTGAGCTGGTTTTTGCAATGGAACCATAAGTTACGAATAACGTTAAAATCTTCAAACTATACATCATTGAAAGTAGTAATTGATGAAGAGACGATTATATTATAATAACCGTGGGTTTTAGATTAATTGTAAAAATAATTCACGATGCTTTCGCAATAGTATGCCGCGTAGCCTCCAAAGTAAATCAAATACATAAAGTGCTGCAAACTATTGTGAATTGATGACAGACCATAATTATGCAACTGTAATTCCACTAAAATGTTACTGATCCTTGCCTATCGCCAGTCAGCAAAAGAAGCCCATGAATATATTAGTAAGGACGCGAAAAGGAATTAATTTGCTGAATAGTTGGTTGATATCAATTATGGTTTGTTTGGAATCGGTATAATATTGGTTATAATAATTAACAATACCTTATGTACAAATCCAAAGGTACTTACCAATGCAATTGATCAAGATACACGGCAGAATTAAGTTAAATACGTAAAACATAGGCCTCCTCTTTAACTTAATGGTGTAGGTTATATCGGGGTAGGGTTCTATGCAACAGGAATAATTAGCGACGTTCTTGATCGCGTGGAAGCTAACCAAATCAAACTCGCCATTGGCCTGGTAATTGCTGACGTCACCTTCCTCGGTCTGCTTCGTTAACTCCACCTGGAAATAACAATTGATCTTTAACATCGACAGGATCGTTCGAAAATAATCTTTCGGAAGAATGCTGGTCGTTTACGGCATTATCTTCAGGACTTGTTTTTATTGGGTCGTCTTTTTCACATATATAAAAACGGCTGTCGGATTTCAATACGGAAACGGGCAATTCCAGTGAGGGTTCTTGGCGAAGTGAGTGTTAAGAAAATCTATGAAAATATGGCAGTGGTGATATTTTATGTTACCCGTCTCTTTGGAATAATAACAAGGGAAGAGTAAGCGAAAATGTTGGTGTTTATGCGACCTGGATTGTAAACAATGAAAAATAAACAATTCAAAGGTACGCCTGAGCATATTTTCTTCGCGGAAAGCTTTTTATATATGAAATTACGTTAAAGAAGATTGTAAAAAAATGTATTGCAGAACGCCAATCTGAAAATATTCATGTACCTCGAAATATTTCTGTGTACTGGCTGAGATTTCTCACAAGCACTGCAAATAATAATTTTCGTATTGATTCATTCGAAGATAACATACTTAATTCTACCTGAGATTCTGAAGCGCAAATATTTGCTAATTTAACCAGAGGTTAAAGGGTTAAATAAGTTTCTAATTTCGGGTATTGAGTATGCTAAATCTGGAACGCTAAATCCTTTGATAGAACAACTTTCTGCTAAGTTATCGTGTTCGATGTTTGGTTAAAACTTTGTTTAGCATTGGGTAACTTACTATACTCTCTAAGGATGAAGTGCGGTTGTATAATAGTGGGGTATCTACCTTTAATAACTAAGCAAATATAAATTTCGGTTTCACTTCCTTGAAGTTGTTCTCTTTAAGATGGAAGTGGATTGTCTACATTTTCCTAAAGATTAATTGTAAGTGGCTATGGGGAATATTCCTATATACTAGCTTACAAAGCTTATTATATGGCCATATATTCAATATAGTAATGGCAGCTTACAGAATATTTAGTATATTGCTGTTAAGCGATAATTTAATCCACATTAATTCCTTCTATTAACTCATTTATGTGTGTCTGTCATATACGTCACGTGTCTAGATGCATTCCTAGATATTTGACATGGATTTTGGCTGAAGGTTTTGATTACGTAATGTGACCGTAGGATTAGCACCGCTATTGTTTGTAAAAGTGATATGAGTTAATTTTTCTTTGCACATATTGTTTCACCAAAATCTAAGCACCCCAAGCAATCCCTGGAGTTTGTGTAGACGCCGTTGGCAAACTATGGAGCCATTAGTGGATCCTTATGAGATGCCAAACTAGCGGTGTCATCCGCAAAAGTTGCAGAGGTACTTAAAGTGTGTGGCAGATCTGAGGTACAAACTAAGTAAAGTATAGTCTCTAGAATACGTCCCTGAGAGACGCCGAATGTGATCGGATACAAGTATGTTTGCGTATCTTGATATTTCACCATTAGAAAAGTGGTGGTATGATACGATTTGAGTATTTGACAATAATTATGTGGTTTAAAATTTACTTATATCTGGCTTTATGAACTACCACCCAATGCTCAATTATTGAATGATTTCTTTGAAACCTAATTGGTGTTTAGGAATAAAATTACGTTATTCATGTTTGATTTGCAGCCGCAGTAGGTCGTTCAAATAATTTAGAAAAGAATTTGGAGTAAGCGAATGGGCCGTTTCGCAAGAGTTTAGTTTGAAATGTAGGCTAACTGGAGATTCTAACGGATCAGATGTATTGTCGCACAACAACCTGTGGTTAATACATTGTTTCCTTGTTTAGTGTATTAAGCAAGTAACAACCACTGTATCTGTTTCTTCGCACTAACTTACAAACTTTAGCTGTGACTTTGTAGAAGGTGACTGTAATCCAAACCTCTTCAGTGTTAAGTAGCGTATATTAAAAGTTACTTAAAATGCTTAACATGAGGAGTCATTTCTGTAATCCCTTCTAAGTTAGCTTGACGTCAGAAAAAATTGGGTATCACTATTACTACTGGGAAAGCGGGGATAACGCAGTAGTAAGAGCGGCAGACTTCTGTAGCGGAAGTCGTCGGTTCGAATCTTCATTGCGGCCGTCGATTTTTATAAAAAGCATCGGTAGCAGAAAGGTGATCAGAGGTATCGACCACTTTGCTGCTACCGGTACCAATTAGTGTGAGGGTAAATCAACACTGCTACCCTCTTACGGCGAGTGGAGGCAGTAATAAACCATACACACAATATACATACAATACACACTTACACAAATCTTTTGTAGAGTGATACAATAGGCCTCAAGGGCGCAGTGTAAAATCTCTGCATTATGGTATAAACTACAACCACCCTACAACTACAATAAATAATACATATTTAGGTCGTTTGAAATGTGAAAATGCCTATTTACTTTTTACACGGTTTCATATTATTTTACACATTTTGCTATAATTTGCATAATGTCATTAGGTGGCTGGAAACAATTCAATTAAGTCCGATTGCCAATTGCAGCTCTATTGTTTCTGAATGCATCGAATCTCAAACGGAAGCTAGAAACTGAAGTTTACCATGTTCGCTGCGCGCTGAAAGGTTTGAAAATGAATAAATTTACACGGCACAAAGGAACAAAGTGGTAACGCAAAATTGTCGGTATTAATCAGTGGCCTTCTCTTTTTCACTTTTATTTGTTTGATGTGCAGTAGTTGGCAGTGTAAAATGATGTAAATGGTGGTGGAAGGACATGGTAGTTATTTACAGATGGTTTTGATCCATTGTTGCCGCCTAACTAAAATGCTTATTTAATTCTTCGTAGTCATTGAAAAGTATATTTTAGAGTAAAAGTTTGAAATTACTGCGACTTCAATAAGTAAACACTACTGGAATAAATTTTACACTAATCACCAGAATTAGGGCTCAACACAGCGTAACGCTTATAGTTTACGTTTCGGATATGTTTAATCCATGTTCAGAACCTACATACACATTAACAATTTAGAATTCAACTACCTACATATGATAATTAGATTAATAATAAATACTTACATAAGCTTAACTATTAGTTGACAGCCATTTAGATTCTAAAAACCATTTTTGACGATCACGTGTTTATAGTTACACATTAAAATTGCTCCAGCGAACAAGACGATACTTCGACATTGGAGAACGCAATGCATTTATGCAAATATTTTAAAGTATTTAGTTTATTTTTTTGTAGTTAGAGAAAACAGTATCTGTTTGTGTCTTAAAATGTTTTAGTATGAAAACTAGGATGGATATATTCACACACGGTTGTCTACAACAGTCAGGTTTCTACTGAATTTAATATTATTTGAATAGCATATCAATTATTAATTAGCCATAAGAATTAATCTGAACAATAGAAAACTAATAAAGTTAATACAATCAGAAAGACTTCAACGTGTGCGTTTTAATTAGTATGTCTAATGAATTTTGTTTTTGAGGCTCGTGAAATATGTAAATATACTATTATAGATGTTGTTAAATTTGTTGGAATCATTTTTTGAATTTAAACTTGATGTATATTTTATTGCTAAGGTTTCTAAGAATAATCTTTTTGTTTGATCTTTTTCCCTGTATACTATATTAGGGTTGTATGATCCATCTCATGACCAGTCTCTGCAATATGCCGCGCAAGGGCACATGAGTTAGGTTTATGTCTAACATTTGACTTATGCTGTGTGATGCGCTCCTTCAATCTTTGTTTGGTTTGACCTATGAAGTATTAACTTTATTAGTTTCGTTTCTAGTTAATGCAGAAGTCGTTGCAAATGCTTTTTTGCATGAATATGATCGGTCAATATCCACAAGAGTTTGATAGTACTTTGATACTTGTCCCACAACCTAGAGATATGTTTTGCGAATGTTTCAGAATTTAAAAACTTATGATTCGACGATTGGTATGCTGACGCTTGCTGTAATTTTTTGTTAAATCTTTTCGCGCCAAATAAAATATTCTTACATTGCCGGGAAACATATTAAATTCAGGTTTCATTCTTCTGAAATAAGTTTTATGAGTTGGTAGAAATAAATAATCTGTTTGGCGTGTACTATGATTATGTGTTTTGAGCCCACCACTCCTTAATTTTATCTTTGACTATGTATTCAAGAATGCAAAAAAAATTCAAGAAAACTAAAAACATCATAGTAGAGAGAAATACACAATATAAAAATGGAAGTGGAACAAGTAAATAATTATAAGAACATACCCTAGGAGTAATCAGTAATAATAATGGAAATTTAGACGATAAAATCAACGAAAGGATATGAAAAATGAGTTGGCTGTTCAATAAATTTCCACATTTGCTTGGCAAGAAAAGCCTTCACGTAAATAAAAATCCGAAATAGTGAAAAAAAGATAATAATGAAGCCAATCTTAACATTGGAGGTCAGTTATGTACAATAAATATCGAACAAAAGAGCAGACAAATAAGTGCTCAGATGGGGTTCCTAAGAAGAATAGAAGAAAAAACAAAAAGAGATAATATTACTAACGAAGTTTATGGGAAAAATCTAATCATGAAAAAGTTTGATCGTGTTGAAACAACTATAGAGCAGGCCCAACTGGGGCGACCAGGACCTGTAAAGAGTACGTAGGAAGAAAGGTTGGTGAAACAAGTTTAGGAAGTAAAAGAGGTACGAAGAAAGAAGAGGGGAAGATCTAGAAGTTTTTGGAAAGATGAAGCATGAATAGCAGCGGAAAGGACAGGAGTACAATGGGAGGAAGTGAAGCAGAGAACAGGGGATACAAAGCAATGGACGGGGGTACGGGAGAAGACCCAAACTCTACTCCAATATAGCTTTAGTCCGAAATGGAACATATATAACCTGAGATAATCTTTTCTGTTTTAAAAGTCCGTCTGTAAGATTCGCGATAAGATAGATCGAATACAATTCGAAGCGCTTGTTCGTCTAATAGAAGAACTCGTTCGGTGCTCAAAACAGATCCCTAATGAATAATTCGAAAAGTCATTTTTGAATGAAAGTTAAAGAAATAATATGTCCTCATTACATGAACATTCAGATTGTAAAAGGCATAACATAGCACGTTCAGCTTAATTCCTTTGCAAAGGTTATCATGGGTATCCCACTTTACATCTTCATCAATAATAACAACCAACAATTTGAAAGATTGATTCAATTGTAGTTATTTACCACTTAATCAAGCATAATATATTTTGAATTATATTTTAGTTTGTTGTGAAATAAAATATATTTAATTTTGTCGGTATTAATCAGGAAGTCGTTATTAAGAAGCATCTCACACATTTGATTGTGTAGTATGTTAACCTCTTTAAGTAAACATAAACAAACTAGTGTAACAAATTGTAATATTTATGCCAACTCCATAAAGTGTGAAATTACCTATTGATGTTAAAACTTTTGGCATCATTTATAAAATTTAGAAAGAATATAGGTGCCAAAAGAGATTCTTGATTACTCCGCAATTAACGGTGCAAATATTAGAGGCATATTCTTTACTTTTTGTAAATAATATGGAACCAATGTTATAATAATAATAATAATTTGCTCTACAGGTTGTGAAGGCCTAGGGCTAATAAAATACTAATATTAGGAACTTCCTAGAAGTGCAATACGGTCTACATTTCTTCTTTTTCGTCTATTCCCTACCATCTTCTTCCAATTTCCTACTTTAATTTTTTTTAGTTCTTCCTTTTTATTCAGCCATCCCTCTATTGGTCTTCCCTTTCTCCGTTTCCCTGTTGGTTTTCTGGTTGGTTAAATTTGGTAACCTTTTTCTGCTTAGTCTTTCTGCATGTCCCAGCCATCTTATTCTTTGGGTGTTGGCAAACGCTAGGATATTGGGACTTTGATATGCTTCATCGACTTCTAGATTTACGCGTCTTCTCCATCTTTCCGCGGATCTTACTCCTTCATATACAGCACGCAGCTATTTTCTTTCCCATCTTTTTATCTGCTCCTGTTCCACGTCTCGCAGGCATATGTAGCGGTAGGTCTTATGACTGTTTTATAGATCCTCTCTTTTGTTGCTTTGATACATATTTTGATTTCATGAGACTCTTCAGGCTTCCGTATTTCCGGTTTCCTTTAGTAATTCTTGCCTGGATTTCTTGTTCTTCACGCCAATTTTCTTCAATATTAACTCATAAGTAGACAATTTATTCCAAGATATCCACAATATCTGATTGCGTCGTACTTCAGAGGAACATTCACTTTATAAATTCTTAGTGTGAATATAATGGGCTCCATCTAAATACAGACAAATGCGCTGTTATATCTTATACATAATCTAACACTGTCGTATTGTATTCCTATTCTGTTAATCAAAAACCAATCTCTAGACGGTCAAGTATCCACAATTTGGGAGTACTTTTTGATTCTCAATTGTCTTTTAGTGATCATATAACTGAAATTGCTAATAATTCTTCTAAGGTTTTGGGGTTTTAAATACGTTCTTGCAAATCATTTTCTGATCTTAACGTTATGAAGATCTTGTTTTTTACTCTTGTGCATACTAAGTTGGAGTACCCTTCAATTATTTGGTACCCTTATTACCACTATCAGCAGCTCTCTTAGAGAGAATTCAAAAAAGATTTTTGAAGTACCTGTCATACAGGATTGATCAGATTTATCCACCACGTGGCACAAATTATGAGGTTTTACTTACTAGGCATAATTTTGACTCTCTACAAAGCCGAAGAGCTGCTTCCAGTGGCGAATTTCTTGTTAACTTTGTGCTAAATAGAGTGGATTCTCAGTCTCTAATCTCGCAAATTAACTTTGCCATTACAGCTCACGGAACCAGGCATTTCGAGAGTTTTCGTGTTGTTAAATCCAATTTGTCGATTAATGCTAACGCCATGTTTGATGACATTTTTATGAAAGATTTTGTATAGGATTGTATTTATTAATTGTCTTCTTCTTCAAACATTTAAATATACATTAGTTTTGTATTCATCCTTCATTTACACTGTAAAGTACTTTTTTTAAAGTTAAAAAGTACCCCTTACCACCTTGTTGAGTAAAGAACTCTGAATACTCGTTTCGGCAACAAAGTTGCCATCCTCTGCAGAAAACCGCAAAGGAAAAAATATAATGTCAGGCGTAGCACTCCGAGAACAATCCTGCTCTTAGAACGCCACTTTCAACATTGTAAGGGCAGGATTGTTCTCGGACTGCTACGCCTGACATTATATTATTATTTTTTTATAGACAAATTTACTTACTCTATTGAAAACAAATTTTTCGTTGTTTTTTTTTGCGCTCACCACCCGGTGTTTTTCTCTTTTCCCCATAATCATATATTTCGTTTTATTTTGATTTATTTCCAGATCAAATTTCCTTGCCTCCTGTTGTAGTCTGCTATGTAATTTTCCTTAGTTCATTTTTTGATTTTGTGATATTGTTAGGTCATCTACGAAGGCCAGAACCTGGTGTTCATTATTAAATATGGTTCCCGTGGTTTTTATTTTACTATTTCTTATTATTATTTCTGTCAGGGTGAAGAGTGTCGCTGATAGAGAATCCCCTTGTCTCAACCCTCCTCTTACATCAAATTCTCTTGATTTCCCTCCATTCCATGAAATTTTATTCTTTGTGTTGTCTAAAGTCATTTTTTAGCAATATTATTAATTTTCTTGAGACTTTAGTTGTAACATTGCTTTATACATTTCGCTCCTATTTATTCTCTCATACGCTTCTGTCAAATCTATGTACAGCGTATTCAGTTCAGTTTTGTACTCATAACTAGTAGTTTGAATTACTTTTAGTATGAATATTAGATCTGTCGTAGTCCTATTACTTCTAAAACCCGGTTGATGTTCCCCTAGAAAATTCTTGGTGTACGCATTTAGCCGTCTTCTTACTAAATGACGTGTCCAACAGTGCAATGCCCCTGTAGTTCTCACAGAGTGATTCATCTCCTTTTTTATGTATTGGGCATAATAGCGCATTTAGCCATTCAGGCGGCATTTGCTCCTTCTTCCATATTAGTTTTATCGTTTCAGTAAGTTTCTCCTGTAATATTTCCCCACCAACCAATTTTACAAGCGAAAAACATATCGTGACCACGAGTTTTGCTATTGGGCATGGGAACAAAGTCGAAACCGACCAAAATTTTAGAGTGCCCTGAAGTGAAAATTTGCTTCTGTATCTCAAATCCCCAATAACAATCAACTGGTTTATGCACATAGCACGCACGTATCTCTTCACGTATGTCGACATTGTAACGAATTCTGAATTCTAAATGCGAATAACTGTTGCCAAAATGACATCAGCACGTCGTTAGAAGTTACGGCTGTGAGCTTTCATCTACTCAGCGTTGAAAAGCAATTCTAATCGCACTCCCCCGAAACCATCTCCACGGATATTTCCATTGATTTTCCTCTTGTGCCGCGTCACCCGCTATATTTGTCACATCGAAGACTGAAGTCCGAAATTACCTCCAATTAGCAGATTCCCGTATGTGAATTTTCGAACCAATTACGACCCTCGAATATCAAACAGGCGATTATTATTCGCGGGACGGTGAATCCGGAAAGCGGGCCGTCCCAGCGGTAAGCACTCATCCGACGTACGAAACGGCGATTTTAGGAAAATAAGTTGACGCGTCGCTGTAAGCTCGTCCGTCGAATGACATCGTAGTAATGTGGTGATGTTCGGACCCGACAGGCGTGGGCCAAGTGCGTAATTTATGGATTCATTTCGGCAGGGTACATACGGCGTCGTCGATTTCCATTACGGCTTCGTTAAATGTAATGGTGTATGGGACGGAGACAAAGCGACGCCACCTTTCCCGGGTATTAAAAAAGGGCTTAATATCGCTTTCGCCCGAATAAATTCCTCGTATCTCTGTAAAATCGCGCCGATATTCGCGAGACCGTGGTGGGGGTAGTTTGGATTACTTTTACGGCTTCAGAAGGATTTGCTGCATAGGCTTATAAGTCTTATCGGTTTTATCCGAAATTGGGCGCTTTTATTACCGATGTGGTGGTAGAGAAAAGCGTGAGGTAGCAACACGTAGATCAATAAGCGTTCATACGGGATATTCGGAATGGAGGTGGAGTTCTATAGGTACAGACTCCAAATAAGAATTTACCTATTACCTCTCCAAGAAATGATATTCAATTTTCGTAATTTTTGATTAGGATTACCTATATAATTTATCATAAATTTGGTCAATAGCAATCACAAACTTTACATGGTTACCATGTGTTCATAAACTGATATACCCTTGATGACTTGATGGTTTAATCATTTCGCTTTTTCGATGGGTATAACCAAGCAAATAAGAGTCACCAAGTGATTTGCTATGCAGATGAAATGGCAATAATTGTAAGAAAAGAAAAAGATTTGAAGGACATAATAAGGAACCTAGTACTTGCAGCGGAAAAAATAGGATTGACTATTAATACAAATAAGAGTAAAGTGATGAGGATAGGA
>JARFOC010096179.1:0-13009 GCA_031763485.1 Osmoderma eremita | reverse complement strand
TATATAATACTATGTGTGTGTCAATGTCTACCTTTCAACCTGGGTTTATCCGGAATAGATCAACTGTGACTAATTTGGTCTGCTTTTCACAATTTGTCTCTGAGGTATTGGATAATAAGGGTCAAGTTGATGTGGTATATTTAGATTTTTGTAAGGCTTTCGATCAAATCGATGATTACGTGCTGCTAAAGGAGTTACGTGCATTTGGACTTTCTGACTCCTTGTTGTTATTATTGGAATCTTACCTACTGGGTAGAATGTAATGCGTCAAATACGGAGATTGTATTTCAAAGTTTATCACCCCTACATCTGGCATTCCCCAGGGATCTAATTTGGGACCCTTCTTATTTCTAATATTTATGAATGATTTAGCTACCAACCTTCAATCCGAGAAATTAATGTTTGCTGACGATGTTAAATTATTTGCTTCAGTTAACTCAGTAGTTGATGCTGAGGCTCTCCAGCATAACACTGATGCCGTACTTATGTGGTGCAATGTAGGCTTTCTTTAAACAACTTCAAATGCACGTCTATGATATATACGAGGAAGGTGAATCGTAGTATTTTGTCACTACACTATCGATGGCACTATTTTAGCATTCACGGACCTGGGTGTTTTATTTGATTCGGGCCTGTCATTTTCCGATCATATTGCAGATGTTGTTGGACGATGTTTTAAACTCTATGTATTCATTTATCGCAATTGCAGAGATTTTCAAAACACTACTACACTTACCACTCTGATCTATTCATTAATTCGCTCTAGGTTGAAATATGCAAAATTATCTGGTTCCCTATCTTTTCTTCACATATTAATACACTCGAGTTGGTTCAGAGAAACTTCTTGAAATTTTTATACTATTTGGTTGAAGGAACATATCCAGTGAAACACTTCGATTATGTTGTACTTTTAACTAACTGTAATTTTAGTTCTTTATATGTAACGCGAATTGTCACTGTAGTCAAATTCCTCTTTGGACTGGTTCATGATGGAATTGATTGTTCGTGGCTTCCACATAGGCTCAATTTTAATATTCCGTTTTCACCCTACTTTCTATTGTGATTCACATCGATCCAATGTTCTACTTAGATCTCCTATTTCTTTGATGTGTGAGTACTTTAATAAGATTTCTGATGTGTGCGAAATCAATAATGATAGTTTTAGTTACATTATTGGGTATGCGTATAGCTACTTTTGAGATTAATTGTAGTGCACTCCTAGTTTGTATAAATTTTTTGTAATTATTCTAATGTTTAGTCATTACTAGATTAATTGATTCAGTTCATGTGAAGCCGTTATCGTAGCTGTGCGCATTGTATATTTCCTGTAATTGGGTTTTACCTGTATATAATAAATTATTATTATTATTTCTTATATAAAATTCAACCCTTTCTCTCTGATTAGCATGGTTATACGGAGGGCCGGTCTACTGCAACAAATCTCTTAGAAACCACTCAATGCATCAGCGAAATTATTAATGCCCGGAAACAAGTCGACCATACCTATAAAGACTTTCCTAAAGAATTTGATGAGTTAGATCAGATTTCACTGTTGACAAAACTTGATGCTCCTGGGTACTGCGCAGACTTGTTGATTCTTTTAATTTTCTATATTTCTGTGAACGTATTTCTTACGTCTCTAACGGCGTTTTTGCTTTTGCTCCATTTCTGTTGTTCCACAAGGACCTAGCTCCGTATCCCTCACTTTTCATCACCGTCATATCAACTCCTCTACTACCCTAGGTTAGAAATAAATATCCTTCTCCACTGTGTTCTGATTGTTGCCATTGTCTTTCCATGAAATGCCACTGTCTGTTAAGATTTTCCTTATACCCTCATTCCACGTAACTATCCTTGATTTTTAACAACTACAAAAATAACTTTTTGCACATTGAGAAGGATTACAAATCGAGCAATTGCTCTACAGTTTCAAAGAAATGTGAACTGTGAATGTGAAGTTTGTTGAGGTGTTTTGTCAACTAAGTAATAGTGAATACAACCAAGTGCAATGCTGTTTTTTCTTTATTGTGCACCTTGTCAACCACTTACGTTTAGCTAAACCATTGGCAATTAAATTTTATTCAGGAAGAGCATAGTAAATGACCTCGAAGTTTTATTTGTGGCAGGGTATACGTTTTCAAAATACATTAGGGATATCTGTTCAGAGATTTAAAAAAAATTCTCTGCTCTCATATCTTTATATAGTGTCTTTCTACTATTATGAAATGCAATAGATTCAATCGTGTTGTTATCTTTTATTATAGGTTTGCTATCTTCTGCGCATCCAGTTATCTCTCCTGATTCATTTTTGACTGTTGCTGCAACTCTATTAGATTTTATTAGAATTATTTTAGGCTGTGCTTTATTAAGTTCTAAAATAAGCTTAACTAAGATACTTGGTACCACATTTAATCGTTCATTTCAGGCATACTTCTAGACCAGTATTAAAGGAATTCGTCATTAATTTATAAATGGTTAATTAGCGAACAATAATTTTTTAGCAACGATAGAGGGAAATAAGAAGCGTTCTTTTCCTGATAACTGGGTGAACATCAAAGTACCGTTTTTAGGAAATTATTGGTACGATTTAAATAAATATTGGTTGTAAAACTAAATCTAAGTAATTTAGTTCTAGCTATGTAGTTGAAAAACAATTTTCATATCTCTGCCCCTAAATATAAAATTAAAAAATATGATAAAATAACATTTTAGATAAACCGTCTGTGTGGTACACGGTGAATGTGACAACCAAAAACATTTCTTTTATGCAAACTAAATGAGTACATAAAGCAGCCTCCCTTAATGATCTGTTGATATCCTTCAGATAAAATTTCATATCCTCAAATAAAACTCCACCTACAAGACAGTCAATAACGGGTAATAATCGTCTTTTATGAACGACACACCAACGACAACAGACTGCGATCGCTAGAGAAATTTCTATACAGGAAATTCTCGGAGGTTGTCCGTGATAAGAAAGAAAACATTGAACATTGTTTAGAGGTATCGATCTTGGCTCATCTGGTATTTATTATTTTACCGCTGATTTCTGGCGAATACGGAGGCATTGTACGACAGCAGCCTTTTGAAATTCAAATAAAAATCCGAACAACAAGCGTCGAGTCACAAAACGTCGATTCGATGAGAGACTCATTTTCTTAGCAGAAATTGGATTTTCGTCCCACTTCGCTTTTCACGTCAAAGACTTTTGGATTTCTTTATTCCTAATTGGGGGGAAAGCTGAAGTACATTGTTTGTTTGAGATCAGAGATACATATATAAGTAAATATTTTATCTTGCACAAATAATTTTTGTGCTTGGTTATTTCATATTCACATTGAAGATATCAGGTGTAACTCTGAACACCAAGGTTTTGACTCATAAGTCGTGACCACAGGCGGCGAAGTAAATTATAAGTGGGGGATACAAGTTCTAGTTTACTTTCTGATGGCCGGCGGCACTGTAGTTAGTGTACTTCCGGCACAAACGGTCACGAACGGAAGCCATTTTATTGTTGATGCTTGCCAGATGCAGTCAGCTGCTTGCGCTTGTTTGGTTTGTTTAATTTTGTTCTGGATTTTTCTTGTGTTATTACTTACAATTAGTTGGTGCAGTGATTAATATAGTACAGACTCTTGTTAGATTTCTTCGCAGTGCAGTCGGAAACTATCCGAAATTGAACGACGCATGCGGACTAACTGCTATGCGTTCGCAGTGGTACAATTTCATATTTTGACAGTTTGAAATTTACAATTCGGTGTTCGTAGAGTAGCAGGATTGCAGTAATAAACGGTTCACAGACTTCATGTGGATTTCAAATTCGCACATGCCCATATAACGAAATTCATTGTTCGTTCAAATTGTTTTATGGTTGCATACGTATATTGTAAATTAATTATATTTCCTCCCCTTTCTTCCCTTCCATAAAGTGTTGTGTAACGAATTCTGAAGACGGATTACGGAAAAAATGAAGACTTCCATATAAACATGTGTTCATTTTTGTTTTAATAATTATATAGAATACACTAGCAAAAAATTCTTTGTTGACGTTGAGCACCAATTCTACTGCATGTATGTAATCAATCAATTTTTTTTAATGGATTTATGCATAATACTTCCCAGGTCAATCATTTCAATCACATATCAATATCAATAAAATTTATAAAGACCTTAAAAAACCGGACAATATAGCAATTTAAAAATGTAGCGTAGCGGATTTTAATTGACCTTCTTGAGGTAGAGAGCATAAATTGCAATTGCGATTTCACGCTATTAAGTTGTCCTTATCTCTGGTGGTGACTGACAAAATTCAATAGCACATATAAGGTAAGAATTATTGGAAAAGTAGCTACAATTTCCAATAATAACATGCATAGTACAAATATCTGTTAATATATAATAATCTGTTTATAGTACATTTGTAAAATAAGATTAAATATTCAAATGTGAATCGATAAGCCAGATTATGGCAACGGATGTTATTTATAAAATATGGTGTAGTAGGCCTCCATATATCAATCAACAGGGGGAGGGGGGGACAAAGTCACGTGGCAAATTATGTGACTTTATACCGAGTGTTGTTGCAGGTACAAGTTGTCTATTAATAAATGTGTAACAGTTATCCGTGTCTCTGAAACGTGTGGCAGATTAACCTTTTTTATAATAACTATTCTTTTGCGAGATCTACAAATAAGACTATTTAATGCCGCCATCCAGTTGGTAAATAGAGAAACTTAAATTGTAAAGTTAACAGTAGATAATAGCTCTCACATACTTGATTCAAACTTTAGATTTATATTTTCACATAAAAGAAAGGAAAAAGTAGGTAAATATAAAATAAGAACAAAGTAAAACTGGTTTAAATACATTGTAATTGCAATTCAGTGTGCTTCTACTTCTATGCTTTTATTTATATTCATCATGCTGAGTCCATTCAATAGTTCCTCGCCCATGCTCGATCTCAAATATGACTTAATTCTTTTCAAAGTATTGAAAGATATTCCCACAGTGGCAGTTGTCACTAGCAAGACGCAAAAAATTTTCAAAATACATTGAATATTGGGAAACATTGAAGCTAATTTGAAGGCTTCTATTGGACTATCCATATGTATGTAACTGTTTTATCCATAGTGCCTTCTACAAGTGTAACTCCCCGGAAAGAACTGTTGTTGTGGAGGGTGAGTCACGTAAGTAACTTTGAGCAGCTGCAATGATGTTTTAATCAGAGAAATTAGATTTAAAGTAAAACTGTGGAACTATTTGCTGTAGTTTCCCTATTGTATTATTGTTTTGCTTATCAAAGCGAATATTTAGCTCGGAAATAAGACATTTCAGGTAGGGTAAATATATATTTACTGTAAAAAAATCCAGGTTCAGTCATCCGAGTATTAGCACGATTTTGTTGAACAGTATGTTAGGTTTAGAAATTTATGAAATCCTTAAGCTAGTGCTAAGCAGTGACATTTTAGTTTATTGACGGGAATAAATTGACAGGCAATATATAATGTACCGAAAGGTAGAGATGATGCAATAGTAATAGTGTAACGATGTTTGTGATAAGTAAGAAGTAAGAAAGAAAGAATATACGTTTTTAATATTCGTGTGGTGTTTTTTTAATTGAGTATTGTACGAGACAGAAATTAACAAGTAGTTATTCTAGGAATCCTTATTAACGCTCATTTCCTCAGCAATACACTTTGTTTCTTTCAATATACTTTTAAATTAATCTTCAGAGCTATCTCGAATTCTATTTAACGCAGACTTCCCTCCTCGACCAATGGCATTGCTTTGTTGTAGTTAAGGTTAGAGATTTGCAATTGGATTGACAGAGAAAGCGTAATTGCCAAAAAGGCTGTTAAACCTTTGTGTTGGTAAAATTTGACAATTTGGTTGGGATTTCCTGTTCAGGTAGGTACGTATGTCTTTTTTTGTATATGCGTGAAATTATGACAGGGAGGGCACGTGCCCTCGTGCCCTCCCCCTGAATCCGCCACTGACTACGAAAATAACAATAAACATGTAATAAATATAAACACTAGGTATATGATTTTCTATGTGCTTCTTGTTGTGCATCTGATTAGTTTGATCCATTTTCTTGATTGGAAATCTTGTTTACGGATTAGTTATGAAAGACTTGACTTTTCCATTTCGTAAGACCTATTAGTTCTCTAGTGAAATGTAGTGCTAATCATTATTATTAAGTTTGGGTATTCGAGAAAAGTTTTCTTTGGGTAAAATAAATTCAGATATACACAAAAAAAATTTACTTACGCCGTTGCATTTAAACATTAACAATTATTATTAACCATGCAATTTTAAATCGAATAAAAATAACAGGTACTGAATATTTATATATAGATATGTTGTACTTATGTATATAAAAAAACATACTGATTTATATTTCTCATTTGAAAAGTAATTAATTACTTACAGTAGCGTAAATCGTAAAAGTGGTTGATTCTTTTAAAATCAAAGGCCGCGCACTTGCAAGTAATATGTTTCATACCATCCAAGGTTTACGAGACCACATGCAGTTAGAATAATGATAGTAGTACGACACAATTAGTGTATATCCCACTATAACAGTGTGAAAATATAGTCAAACCTTGTGATGCTATATTAATTATAATAAATCATAGGCTGTTGTGTAACTTTGCACGGGCAACGTTTATAGGTAGCAAGTATTGCGTTTGATATTATTGCTATTATTAGCCACGGGACAAGGATATCTAGGTGTTTTTTTTAATAAAAAAAGCTTTCAATAGATCTTTTGAAAAGAAAGAAAATGTAATATGCAAACTATGCACGGACCTAATTGTCCTGCTTCCAACTCTTACGAAACATCCGTTGATAAGTGAAAGGAATTATCTGCAGGATGTAATAAATAAAATAAAATAAACCGGAGATATTTGTATATTCAAAGAAAAGTGATAATCTATTATAGTTGCTTGGTGATAATAACTATTTGAAGTTGAACTTACTGGGAGTGGCAATTGAATACAACGACTCTATAGTGCTTTTTCCTATATCTAAAAAACTATGAAATCTATCAGTGTACAAAAGCAAATAGATTGAATTTATAGTCTTTTAATTAGATTTAAAAAAAGCTACTTGAATAATAAAAAATACTTAGTGCTTATTAAAATTGACCTATGAAGAATACGTTTGATAAAAACATACACGTATGCTAAACTGTAAAGATTTTGTTGACAAAACACTACGGAAAACAATCGCAGGATTTAAGGCCGAGTGTGCAGGTGGCCATTTTATCGTACCCCGCCCGGCAATAACAGAAAGGTGTTTTCTAAACACTCGATTACTAATCTAGTGTTATGCGCGGAATAACCGTCTTGCATAAACCAAATTCCATCAAAATCGGGGTTAAGTTGACGGACATCGGGAATAATTTGCGTTCGCAACAAATCCAAATATTTCCTTTAAATTGCCGTCGATAACAAATGGTTGTATAATGTTATATAATGTCATATAATGTTATATAATGTTATCACCTAAAATACCCGCCCAAACGTTAAGTTTTTTGGGGTACTGAGTTCTTACATTACGGACCAGATATTGATTTTCTCGAGACCAATATCGCACGACTGAGGGATTACGCTTGGCCATGACGTGAAAAAGTGGACTCGTCGGAAAACAGAATATTTTTATAAAATACCTGTCTTCGTCGGCCCTTTCCACCACAGACGCACAAAACTCCATTCTTGCAAAATCGTCCCCGGGAAAAATCTCCTGGCACTTTTGACACCGATTTCGTCTGCAATTTGCCGGCTAGAGCAAGGTTCGCCCATTTCAACCAACGAACAAACCCTCACTTCTCTCTCCTCCCGTTCGGAAGGTATTAGGGGATTTGAGTCTATTCGTCTATTTGTGGGACATTTACGGCAATTCTCGACCACATAGCCAAATTCCCTAAACGCTTTGACGATCCTTTCAATCGTCGAATGCGAAGGAATAGGATGATCCACGTACCCTACAGCAAGTAGATCGACCGTGCTTTGGCAGGAATTTCCAGTAAAACACCATGTTATGACTTGTACCTTCTCTGCGGTTGTATAAACTAATATAATGTATCCGGAATCGACGATCACTCGTTAGAAGTTTGTGTGCGCATAAACAGATACAAAATGATTCAGATTGCCGTGCTGCGTGCTACGGGGTTGCGCGCAACCAGGCTGACCGGCGGGGATAAATGCCAGATCGCGCTGCGTACAATGTATCTCGCACTCCGGTGAGAGCTGAGCATACGTGTATACATGCCAATGATAATCGTTTTTATCTTGAATACGGTGTATAGGAAATCATTTCGAAAAATAGAACGGAATCATCAAAAGCAGGCACATACAAAAAGGAAAGCAAAATGTCAAATAGGAAAGCAGTAGTTAAAGATGAGCTAAATAATGTAATTAAGTGACTAGACTACGAGAATATTAATTGTACCGATTTTTAAATCAACAGCACCTACTTGTGATACGAAATAAAATAACAGAAAGTAATTCAACTTACCCTTTTCATAACATCTCCTTTTCGCATACACGAGCAAGCCTGTTTTTTGTCGTTATCCTTGTAGTCCGGGGTCGTACCGTGTTGCACGAGCACATTTAAGCACTGTAATGTAGAAAATGTCAATTATACCTGTAATGTTGCAAAAAATACGATCGCGTAATGAAAAATGCCGGCAAAAACAAAAAACAGGAGGTGCAACACAATGAAATTTATGGCATAATGAACGCTTGTAAAACGAATAAACGATTTTACGCTACACAGGTGCGGGATAATGTTTGAAAATTGTATGTTTTAACATGACTTGCAGATATGCATACATATCTAATGATTTTTGTGCAATAGTGATGTTCACTATAGATTTCCATTATTAAAATAACACATAACGATTAAAAGAAATAATAATTAGTGGAAGTTTATGTTTCGTTAATATGTGTGTATAGTAAATTCGCCCTTGAGAAACAGTACAGCATTTATACTACACAGCGCTGCCACATCTTTTTTGGGTAAATGCGTGAATAAAATACGGTAACAAAGCAAAATCTAATACACTTGCGGGACTTGCATTCATTCCGTTAAAATTATTTAACACGTTGACGCCGGCGCCCGGTTTTGTGTTTTAGTCTAGCGGACGGCGTTTTCAAACTAAAGCATAATTCGCGTAATTCGTGTACCACCGGTGGTACACGCCCTACCGTGATAGAACCTCATGTGTACCACCGGTGGTACACGCCGGCGTGAACGTGTTAAGTCTTTACACAATCAGATTTTGTTATAATAATTTACTAAAATAAATAAGATTATCATGGGGAAATGATGTACTTTATTGTTTGTATAGCTGACATTCAGTTGTCACTTTCTTATTCACATAACCTCTACTGTCAATGTCAACATATGCAACATGTCCGATATACAGGGTTCGGCAAAAGTATGGAATAATGCCATTATTTATTTAAATACTGTTCTAATTTAAATTTTCTTCAAATAAAAGTTCTTTTAATTATTTTTTTCTGTGTTTTGGTCTGGTTTTCGTGGCGTTTTTTTACGGTGTCGTTGCTATGGCAACCAACTTCTTTTTACATAGTGTTATGATACCGCCAGTGTTGCGCAATTACCAGTGTGTGTGGCCAAATGTGTTTGTGTTAGGGGCATCCTGTGCGCGAGACATTACAAAAACATTGATCGCTATAATTTTCAGTCAAATGTTATTGTAGAATAAGCTGACTAATTGTTACTTTAAACTGTACATGTATTATTTCCTGTCCGCTTTACATATTGTCAAAATACGCTAACGTTTCTGGACCACCCATTTAATGTTTAACTAGAGTGTCCTTTTTTCGCTTAAATATTGTTCTATTTGATAAATTCCTTTGTTACATTTCTAAGAAGTATTTCCGTAGCTTAATTTGTCAATTTGCTTGCTTGTATAGTTTATTTTACCAGATTTTTTCGGGTGAAATCAAGCCACAGCGAGCGACTGCCGCTTCACTGCGTTCGCGGGGGTGATTACAATATTTCTGAACGATGTGTTCGTACAGTGTTTAAAAGAGAAAAATTTTATGGAATTTCATGGATATCCGGTTTTCGGAAATAGCATTTTGTTTTCTGAGGAAGCCACATTTATGTTGAATGGATATGTTAACGGACCTAATTGTCGATATTGGGATCAGGAGAGACTAGAAATGTGCATACAGATAATTGGACGTTACATTGAACACAAAATTAATTTTAATTTATATTCAATTGTTCCATTTAATTAGAAACGTTGATTATGATTGCATATTATTGTTGTAATTTTTTGTAATAAACTACTAATTTCATTGAATTTTTTATGTAATCCATTACAATGTGTAGATTGCTAAAATGGCATAAAAACATACGTTGCTATTAAAAAAAGAGAAGTTGGTTGCCATAGCAACGACACCGTAAAATAAACGCCACAACAACACGACCAAAACACAGCAAAATATAATTAAAACAACTTTTATTTCAAGAAAATTTAGATTGGAACAGTATTTAAATAAATAATGGCATACTTTTGCCGGACCTTGTATAGTATTATCTTATGCACCAATAAATGATATCGTAAAAAATAATAATTTACGTATAGAACATAAAAGGATAACATAAACAAAACAAATAAAGGCATGACAAACAAGAAACAAGATGGTAAATAACGTTTCCAATTTCACTCGATTCAAATTGTTTGAAAATATTGACAACACTGTGCAGTAGTAAGTGAGATAGTTGTATATGTTAATCATACAACCAGAAAGGAAAAACAAACAACTCCATAAGAGTCTCTACTGTATTCTTAAAGGCGAATGGACTATAGGTAGAGATGGGCAGTTCAGTTCAATTTACAGATACATGTCTTTAGTTCTAGTTCATTTTACTGAACTGCATCTTTGAGTTAGTTCGCAGTTCACCTAGTTCAGTTAAGATTACTGATCGAATCGACTCATCGACACTTTTTGAATTGTCTATTATTTACTTGGTATTTTCCTGTGTAATTTAAAAATCAGTATTTATCTATATAAGAGCAAATTAAAGATATTGCTTATAACTCCATAAGCAATCGATAATTTTTTGTTTCATACATAATTAATTCACTACCTTTCAATCTACAATATGGCGATAGAGGTATAAGTGTTTTTCGTATATGATACGGTATATTTATTATAACATCATTTTAATACGCACCCACACAGCAAAATCCAAACTTGCCGCAATTTAAGTTAAAAGTGCCCCTTACCACCTTGTTGAGTAAAGAACTCTGTATACGTATTTCGGCAACTAAGTTGCCATCCTCAGCAAATAATGTAAGACGTAGCACTGGTATTAGTGGCGTTCGAAGAGCTGTATTGCTATCGAAGTGCTACGTCTGACATTATTTTCCTTTGAGGTTTTCTGCTGAGGATGGCAACTTAGTTGCCGAAATACGTATACAGAGTTCTTTACTCAACAATGTGGTAAGGGGTATTTTTAACTTAAATTTATTTTAAGCCACCGTATCCTATACCTAACCTTGCCACAATTATTTTTAGTAACTTCAATAGAAAAATGTTACAGTACCTATTAATGTAATATAAAATTGTAGGTAATTTCATGGTTTAATGTTGAAGTTACTATAATAGCGGCAAATTTGAATTTTCCTGTGTGGGCACGGCATAAATTGTACCTATACATATGTAGGTACATATATGTAATTTATTTTCCACATAATATAGTTAAATATAATGATAATAGATATATAACGAACCATTTTTTATAAAATCTAAAAATATGCGTCGTAACAATGGTAATAAATGAACGATGAACAGCGAATACTAAGGATAATTGTACTGATATAGTTCATTCGAGTCTCAGCAAAGATACGTGTGTCTGAACTAGGTCGTTCGCGAACTATCCATCTCTAGCAATAGGTATCACTGTATATACTGTATACTGGGTGATATTATGAGCGGAACTTAATAGATACACAAAACTTGGATCATTTCAAGAATTATTTAAAGTCTCGAATTTCACGTTCTTAATCTGTGCAATATTCACTTCATTAAAACAAAATTTATTCCACATAATGCTTGCACCTCCTTCATTGCTTTTGCTAGTATGGTGATTCCGGCAATAAACTATAGTCCCGAAGGTAATGGCATTTTATGCATTTTGAGTAGATAAGATAATCTACAAAATCAAATTTGAGTTATTTACTAAGTTTTTCACTTACTTCGACTTGTTGATTTTCCGCAGCATCGTTTATTGGACTTTTCCCATACTTGTCTAAAGAGAGCCGAGCACCGTGCTTTAATAGCCAGCGCACTGTCTCCAGATGACCTCTGGACGCCGCGAAATGCAACGGGGTAGCCCCATCGCCGTCTCTTAAATTGGGGTCGACTCCTTGATCTTGAATCTGGAAATAATCGTGCTCTTTTAATATTAATTGTCAAAAGTCAAAATGTTATTTCTTTTGAATGACGGTGAGATAAATAATGACAATCGTATGCGAATTCAATTTGACATGAAAATAGTTTAGCATTCGCTTGCGCTGCACGCAAACCTGATACTTTGATCGATTTTATGATGAAAAGATGCAAAATGGGTTATAGCACAGTATGTACCAATTAATTATTAATTTTGTTGAGTTGTTGATTGATCCGTTGGGTAATATACTATTTATTTATTATTTATTATTTTGATATTATACAGATACAGAAATCTCGTACTTTGAGTAATGCATTGCTGTTAGAACGTTGCCAAATCGTACGTTCTGTGTTAAAGAGAATTCTATCCTGAATATTTTAATAAATTAAGATTATTTATTAAAATATTCAGGATAGAATTCTCTTTAACATAGAACGTAGCAACATAAATGCTATTTTTAGATAACCAAAACATTCAATTGTGCACAATAACATAATTGTTAGGGTTCTACTAGTTTGCAGAACAGTTTGCCGGTGAGAGAACACAAAAGAGGCATTTGGTTATTTTAAAA
>JARFOC010096169.1:0-13009 GCA_031763485.1 Osmoderma eremita | reverse complement strand
AATTTTGAAATAACCTCAAAACAACATAAAAATTTAATACTTACAAATATCACACTATTTATACAAATTTAAAAAAATATATACACTACAACACAACTACCAAAAATGTTATCATCATTACCTATCTACCACTAGTTGTAACAGACAATAACCAACAGTTAATAAAGTATTTTTCTCAATGTGTCCTTAAGGTACCCCAACAGCTACCTTAAGATTATCCTTAGTTAAGGTGACTTTACATGAGAAATATGTTCTATGAAACACAATTTTCTATGTCAAGGAGCGCTTAAGGAAAAGTATGCCTTGAGGAAGAACTATGAATACGGGCGTAAATCTGTCACCTCAGTTGTACTTAATCGACAGCCATACAGAAAGCCAAAGTATTTTGGTGGATTATATAGTGTATTCTTCGATTTTGCTGTTTAAAGATGAGTCGAGGAGGATACTGCATTAGTAAGTTTTGTTACAACAGTAAGTTTAATAATCTGAATGTAGTCTTCTCGGACTATCCCCACAGATCCTATCCAATTTCGTACAATCGTTTAAATACCGAATTGATACCTACATATATTTAATTTCTGAATTTGTTGTTGAATTGTTGAAGAATTACATAATTTCCATAATATAGTGAAGAGCAGGTCGGTCACAAGAGGGTTTGTAGTAAATGTCAAAAGTATGTTATACATATATGACAGGTATCTATAAATAAAACATATACCGAGAGAGAAAAAATGATTGTTATGTCTGAAGTTGCATGTAAGACAATGGAAGACAATTTTGCTGCAAACTTCAGACATTACAATCATTTTTGCTCTCTCCGTACTACGATAATAAATAAAGAATAAAATATCTTTTACTAAGATATCATTTATATAGTATTTTTATTTTATATAGTTCATAATACTTACATATATTGCGTCTGTATGCAGTAATTAATTAAGCGATATACAAAACACGAAATTCGATAGCAGTAATTAATATTATGAAGTTTCACTTCTACATGGATAACGAATACTGACATTAACAGCAGTGGGCATTAAGTAACAATTTTTCAAATTTGCCGCGTTATATTAATGGAACTAATGAAATGTACTAGCACGGCGGATACCCGTATATGTAATAAGGGTAATACTCCTACATTACGGGTTCCGTCCAGAAAATAACGAAATCAAAACGAGACATCGGATATCTCAGTTAGCGCCAGACACTTTTGGACCGGCGCAGAACCGCTACAATATAGGAATAGTCTGTGGAATATTAGCATCGCCTATTTCACTTTCTTGGCGAAAACTAATTCCATAAGATTTTGACACGACCCGCAATATAGGAGTATTACATATATGCGCATACCACCTACGTTTCGCCTGTTAACTAATTAGGTAAAAACCACGGTCTCCCATATGTAATGATACACTTGCAGGCTATCCAGCCGTTCTCGTCAACAATTTTCTTGATTTTAAAATGACTTAAAAACGGGAGTACAGTGGTGCTAGCCTTCCATTAAAAAAAACCAATGACAGCAAACATAACAGACGTGAATTACTGGTCACAACGGCTCCGTAAAGTGGTGCTATCACAACAAAAATAATGTCTTTAACTAAAGATGCGCAAGGCCGGTTAGACTGAAAGTCTGTATTATATTTAGGAGGCTTGGCGTGGTAAAAACTCGCTTTTTTGCATGAGTTGCTTACGAGCGTTTCCTATCATTACCTCCGTAATCTCCGGCGTCAAGAACAACCATAGGGGTGGCACTTACACGCAAATGAATGTCATTTGCTTGCAGTGCCTCTAGCGGCAGTATGGCCAAACTAGCGCATGCGTACTGTTCTGAACGAAGGGAAAGACGGACACGAATCTCGCGATCTACCATTCTCGTTTTGTATTTGTATTTGTCGCCATATTGACATTTCCTAGTGCTTAATTGTCTTTGTTTATTGATTTTGAAAGATCTTTTATTTTCGTTTTATTGTTTGTATTATAGGGTGAAAGATATTTTGGTAATACTGCATTTTAGGGATCCGAGTCGTCGGGTATCATCGGGCAGCCGCAAACCACGCCCTTTTCTACAGGGGCATATCAAATCGTAAACAGGCAAAACACGCCATAGATTTTATATCGATATACTCTGTTCGCAGTATCTGATACAAATATAGATAATGTAAGAATTTTCAACAATATAAACAATAACACTTCTTATAAACCATCTGTATATATTTTTACATACATAAATTACGTGCATGTATTACATACATAAATTTCCAATTTTGTATTTTGGTCCCTTTATTTTTTGATTTATCCCTGTAGAAAGGGGCGTGCGTTGTATTTGGCGCATGCGCCCGACTCGGATTCCTAAAATGCAGGACTGACATTTTCCAACTCAGGGAAAAATCCCCGAATTTTAAGGGATTGGGAACAGGGCATTCTTAAGTCATTAAATCTCTTAGGGGCATTTCTTTTTACGTGAGGATATTTTTAGGTAGTGGTCATATATTTAATACACTTATATTGTGTGTGCTTCTTAAGCACAAAGTAAAATTATTGGTCACGTGCAAGGGAGACAGACAGTAAATTGATACTACCCTACTGTGCACACTCCGATTATGATGCGGCACTCTTTTAACTCATCAATTCAATAGAGAATCAGCGCATGCGTATACAAGTTAGTTTGTCCAAGTTTGTGTATAGTAAATGGTAAAGATTTTCTAGAGAGTCATGCCAGCAGGCATGGGAAAATCTTTTTCACAAAGTATGGCAAGAATCCATTGATGTGGTAAAGGTTTGGGGTGAAATTTACAATGATGTAGATATAGGTTAGGTATAGGATACGGTGGCTTAAAATAAATATAAGATAAAAAAATACCCCTTACCACCTTGTTGAGTAAAGAACTCTGACTACGCATTTCGGCAACTAAGTTGCCATCCTCAGCAGAAAACCACAAAGGAAAAAATATAGTGTCAAGCGTAGCACCCCGAGAACAATCCTGCTCTTAGAACGCCACTATCAAACATTGAAATGTTTGACTTCAACAATGCGTATTCAGAGTTCTTTACTCAACAAGGTGGTAAGGGGTATTTTTTTAACTTGAATGATGTAGATAGGCAATAAAAGATTTGAAAATATAACTTTTTTAGCTTTATCTCTACTCTCGTTGCCTATTTCAAAAGCGACCCTTGAAAGGGCCTTCCCAATTTACAATATTGTAAAATGCAATATAAGAAATTCTCTTTCACTAGATATTTTACAGTCGATCATGATGACGCGGAATTTTTTGAAAATTTTAAATGTGTTAAATTTATGCCAACTGCTGAAATGCTGAGAAAGTTTAACATACATATGTACGATCACAAAACAAATACTGCTAATAACGCAGAAGAAAGCGCAATCAATTTAATATATGAATCAATTCAATTAGTTGACGAAGAGCTACGAGTTACTTGATTATATTATTACGTGATTATAATTGGACTTGTTTAATAATAAACGTTTCGGAATAAAAA
This sequence comes from Osmoderma eremita, assembly GCA_031763485.1. Classification (NCBI taxonomy): domain Eukaryota; kingdom Metazoa; phylum Arthropoda; class Insecta; order Coleoptera; family Scarabaeidae; genus Osmoderma; species Osmoderma eremita. The sequence continues at coordinate 9,511 of JARFOC010096169.1, read as the reverse complement.
TGTAGGTTTTTGTTCCTTTTCTTTAATTTGGTAGAATTTTGTTGAAATCTGGGGGAAATTTTAAGCGGAGTGAGGGGTAAACTATGTTCGGAGGGTGGCAGCTCTGCATTTTAGTTATTAGTTAATAGTGTCACAGTATACAATCTATCCAGTAGTCTCACTCATCAAAATTAAAGGATACAGTTGGGACTTGGCGCAGGTTACTGCGCAAGCATAAATTCTGCGGCGTGTCAAACACAAAACCCGCGATTTCAGTAGATGTAAACAGTGGATTGGTGACAAAATATATGAAGATCAAGTGCTGTCTTTTGAATTGTACTAGTGAATACAGTAACAAGGACAATAATAAACAACTTGGTTTTTTTTAAATATCCGAAGATAGGTATGCTTATCATACTAATTATACCTGAAAGAATTGCAAGGACTGTGGGCTGGTATCACTAATACACAGTATCGGGAAATCCACACCGCACAAATTAATTTAATAAAATTCGGTACATTTGTTTCAACAGCACGTCGGCTCCCATTCTCAAGCAATTCTCGAATTCGGGAATTCGTGATACTAATTAGTGATACTAATTATAATTTGTATAAAACTATATTTGCCTTCATAACCTGTAACCTTGCTGCAACATTTTTATCTATTGAAAATTACAATATTGTGACCAAATAATAAATAAAATGTTTTTTTAAATTTCATGTGTTAAGAATGTACATATCTTGCAAAAAAATAAAATCGCACATGATTGAAGTTCCCTATAAAAAACCATGCGATGATTTTGCAGTAGATTATTTTTTATCATTATTTGTAAGAGTGCGAATATTTTACAGCTTAATATATTTGAATCAAAGTTTTAAAAAAGATAAAACTGAAAAAAAGTGTAACACATTAATCAATCCCAACACCCTTCTTTAATATATTTTATTCTCACGGCAAAATTTAAACAAGAAAATGCTTCTTACGTAACACATTTATAGTAATTCAAATGCTGTGAAAAAACTATAGTAAACGTGATAAGGTAACTAGCAGTTGAATTATTTCTATTCTTTTATCCATGTAAATACACTTTTAACCAATTGTGGTTTGCGAAGGATTAAAAGCGCTGTTTAGAAAACGTTACTAATTCGTATGTACCTAAAATAACGACCATATCATGTTAGTGGATTTCAAATTTCACATAAAGCGCAGTTTAAATTCATTGCGCAGTAACCTGCGCTGAGCTCAGAGTGTTTTCAAAAGATCAAACGCGCCGACAGCAAGTGAGACTACTGCTTAGATTGTATACTTGTCGTTGTGATGTGGGAAAAGATGGAAAGTAAAGTTCTGTTATACACATAAGTACATTACTAATCAAAATATATGTAGGTTTACTTATGTTTATGGATTTGATCTGAGCGGCACTTAAAATTTATTATTAGAAGTTTTTTCTTTTTTTTTCTACTAAAATGTACTCAAAATTATATACTTATATCATTTAATAAATTATACAAATATATAATTTACTTGTATTTAGTAGTTAAATTTTTCCCAAAGTATGTCTTTCTAAATATGCAAATAAATTGTAAATTATATATTGTAATATTCGTGTGCAAGTAGTTACATTATATACGTGGATGTATTTGATGTATTTACACAGTTTGTGTGAATGTTGTAATGAGTAAAATCACAGACAAGGTAACATAGAGACAGTCCACTAAATGCAATTTATTGAGAGTCCGAAAAGGAGGCAAAGGGCTTGGTTTGCTTCGCTGTCAGGAGTAACTAGCTCTATGCGCCATCCGATGGCGCCACAAAAGCAGTGAATTTATGTGCAACGTTGTCAACAATTTCTATGATTTTTTATCTATTTATATTAATGCATCTACAGTATATAAGTAACTATTTTGATAGTATCCCACAGATGCTTCTCATTCCTAGCCCTTTTTCGAATTGCCTCCAGAGTTTGAACGAAAGGTTCGTACCGTGTATCTACATAAAATACATTAGGACGGAAACTGACAACATTGCCCGTACTCGGACTACGTTACGTATTAGAGCGAATAGTGGCGGCATCCAGTAGAATTTTTATAAATCATTTTAGTTGGTCTGTCTAGTGGATAGTCTCATATAGTTTAATTTGGCTGTGGTAAAATGCTATAATTTATTTGCATAATATAAACGAATAAAAATAATCCCTTTAGTGCAGAACTAGCTAAACTTAACTAAAGTGTAATACATTTGGCATGGGCTAGTTTTTCACTAACGAGACGATATGAAATAAATATTTAAAAATCCCGGATTAGCTGAGATTCAAACCTATATTAGAGGTTAGTTTGCCATACGATGATGTGGCGGCGCAGAAACTCGTGACGTCTGGGAAACGGAGAGTGATCATTCTCTCTTTATTCTATGAGAACAACACTGCATGTATGTATAAGTTAGACCTATGAGGATATGATATAATCCCTTATATTAATTTAACTCAACAGATAAACAATGTGTAAATTGTGCTACCCAGTTGTATTCAAGTGAATTGTTTGTAAAGTAATAATATGAGCATTAGATAAGTTCGATTAAAACAACACTTTCATAATATTCCAGACACTACACAAAATTCAAACTATGTACTTGTATATAATATCTACAATTCAACCAGTAATTCAATATATACATAATTAAACTACATATAATAGTTATTGTTTATCATTTCCATTTAGTGTTCCAACTTTTTACACGGGTTTAACCCATACCTATTTGATAGTTTAATGAAAATTTAGTATGACTTTTGTATAATTATATTCATTATAGTCAATGCATACACTATCATAATTATGTTTTAATTTCATAGCAGTGCCAAATATTGCGATAAACATTATGGAAGCTTAAATGCAAACTGTTACGTATTACTTACCTCTTGGTAAAATTGGACATAAGCATGGTTTGTGGGGACAAACATTTTCATGATTTTGTAAATCACTTGGCTTTAATTTTACTATGCAACCTTTATCTTGAAAACGGCATGAAAATTCTATGTGTTGTCCAAGTTGTTCATAAAGATGTTCTCGCTGGGGAAGAAACTCCTCTTTTATGGGGCAACGCCCACAAGTAACCATATCTTTCTCTCCATAAGAATGTATAGGGAACACAGATAGTCCATTTTGGCATAATGAACATTTCATGGAATCAACTGCATGCCTTGGAATCATTTTCTACAATAAACACGACGTTTTAAGACCAATATTATATATATACATACACATAAATATTCTAAAAAATACCTTTTAAAAATAGCAGCAATCACAAAACTGTAGTTTTATTGAATTTTATACTTCTAGCTTTTATCATGCGTCAGCACCTTAATCTTACATTCACACAATTAGCACGTTTGAAGTTGTTTCGCCTATTCAGATTTTGTTACGATGGGGAATACCCCTCAATGTTTTTATACATGAAAACTTTTAGAAAAATGTTGCAGTACTAACTGGTACTAATGAAACGATGTGAATGGCGAATGTGTTTTCTAGTTTCTCTATCAAAATAAGTATGAACCTAACGCACAATATGTATGTGAATGATAAAGAAATCATACAGATAGGTTGGAAAAGATAAAGCTATTTAGAAGTATGTTGATGGTATTACTTGTAAGAATAAGCGGTTGCATACTCTAAAGAAGCAAGATATGGAATTTTAGAAATAACAAGGACCTAACAGAAATTTCTGGGTTCCTTTTCTCTCAATATGAAAATGCTATATGGTTATATTTTCGTTTAGTTATTCAAAACGTAGTTGTCACGAAATAATCTTTTTTAAATATTAATTTAATATAACAAAGTATGGATTAAATTGCTACATATGTAGTTTTCAGGATTGTGTATTTGTTAAACAAAGATTATAAGCAATAAATAAATAATAAAAGTAATAAATCAATTGGTTCCAACCGAATGTAAATCTGATCTTGATTGTTTAATATATTTCAGGATAGATTATTTATTAATTTCCTGGGTGCTATTCACAATTTTGAATTTAGGCATGAAATTATGGTTTAATAAGGAATAAATTAAATTGCATATGGAGCACATAGTACTATAATATTTTAGTTTAGCGAATGTACTATGCGCAAACTGCATCTATGCACTAGCGTTTTATCGAACAAAAGTGGGTCAGTCGGCACTAGGACAATCGGAGTGCGGGTGAATAATAGCAACCCTTTTCCGTCTAAAATGTGTAGTATGCAGTCCGCGAGTGTTGATCAGGTGGTGTCTGAATATATTTGGATTTCCAGAAGTGATATTAAATTGGTAATTATATTATTGGAAACATTACAGTAATTTGTAATACTGGCCGTTGTACATATTTGTTTAAAAGCCTCGTTTAAAACGCTTGTGCCAGTTTTGTTGCAAATTTACATAAAACAATTTAGTTCCTTTTTTGATTTACTATTTTATCTAATAGGATAGCAATTTTAATTTAATTTTGAATTTTTTAAATTTAATTTTGAATGTTTGCTAAACATTAACTACCAAACTCTATTTTACTGTTTACATATGAAAAAAATTGGCATTTTGTCTTTAAAGGAAACGGATTTTTAAAAAAATTTGATGTCCAATGTTTTTTTGGTTTTGTTCAATCTTATTTGTTTGGAGTGTCAAAAGAATTTGAAGTGCTTACCTTTTACAAAATTTAATTTTCAGATGTGTATCGGGATTTTCAAAAAATCCCTGTAATAATTCAAATAACATTATATTGGTTGCATGAAATTAGCCAGTGCGCATTGGCACTGGCACCATACTAGAGCTGCGTTTATTTGTTCTGGTTTGGAGCAGTGCGGATCCAGGAACGTTAAAAGAGTAAATAGTGTATGTTGGTGTAGTTTATATTCGAACGCTTGTAGAACCTTTTTTGTTCTTATCATAACCTTAATAACATATTCAAACACTGATAGTGCTATAACACTGAGCAAAACGTATGTAAAACACCAAAAGGCAAAATAAAGGACATTAAATATGAATATTTTATGTATTATTTTTTCCTTCTTAAAATTTTACAAAAAAGTGAGGTTATAACCGGCTCGATTACTCTATAAACCCTACATCTGTCCCTCGGTGTTTATGGAGCGTCATGGAGTGTGTTCCATTCACCCCACTCTTAATTTTTCGAACGATTGAAAAAGAAATCTATTAGTTCCGTTTGTAATAAACCAACGCCTAGATACAAATAGTTCTCGTAGAATGAATAAACGAACACAGCTTGGCTAAATTCACTAGATAGGGCGACTAGAGTGATCTATAAAAATTCCACTGGATGTCGCCACCATTCGCTCTAACAGGTACGTAGCCCGAGTACGGGGCAATGTAGCCAGTTTCCGTCGTAATGTATTTTATGTAGATACACGATATAGGTACGGACCTTTCGTTCGAACTCTGGAGGCAATTCGAAGAAGGGCTAGGAATGAGAAGCATCTGTGGGATACAATAAAAATAGTTACTTGTATACTGTAAATGCATTAATATAAATAGATAAAAATCATAGAAATTGTTGACAATGTTGCGCATAAATTCACTACTTTTGTGGCGCCATCGTATGGCGCATAGAGCAAGTTATTGCTGACAGGGAAGCAAAGCAGGCCCTTTGCCTTCTTTTCGGACTTCCAACAAATTGCATTTAGTGGACTGTCTGTGTGTTACCTTGTCTGTACATAGTGATAAATCAAAACTATTAGTTCATATTGCAATGTTTCAAAATGACTTTTCAGTAACGGTAACCTTAAATGTTAATGTCAGAATGTAACACAACTGCGCATGTGATTTTTAATTAACTGTTATAACAATTGATTGATTTTGTTTTATGTTGTTTATATCGTACTTAGGATGTTGATTTGACAATTCCAGCCGTACTGTTTTGTTTTAATATGTATCGAGTTCTGTTGTTTGGATGATCTGTATGTCTGCTTCTTTTTTGGTTCGAGTTTTAAAATTGTTACTAATTCGAATATACTTATTCTTGTGTTTTTCTTGTATTAAGTATACTTTGTAGTGGTGTAATTGTAACTTGGCTTATGTCTGAAAGATCCGTATTAATTGAGTTGCTAACTAGCGCCAACGGACAGTGGCGGAGGTTCGATACAATCTTCAGTACAACTGCCGGTTTCAACGAGATCTGTTATATATGCATATTACGCTGCCGTAAATACTATTTCGTGGTCTACATTTGTTTTTAAAATGTTGTCTACTTCGCGAAAACGACCAATGTTGGATCAAGTTACACAATTTATAGCAGAAATTATTATGACGTTGAAATTTAATGTGTAGTTTGTAATATCCCTTTAATGTGTTGGTCCAAAAGGGATTATTAACGTCATGTAAATAGCAAACGGCATTCTTAAAAGAAGTCGCACATGACACCATGAAATTCAAATTCAAATTTAATTATTTAATGTACCTATACATATTTGGACTGCAAATTACCAAATCGGGCATCGTTGCAGATATTCAACAGATCTTATTCACATTGTGATTTCGCGGAAGACTTTTAATAAGGTGTTTGAGTACATATTATAATTATTTATTTTTGGCCATTTATTTTATGTATAAACTTTGATGCGCAACTATACTTATTAAGCGCAATTTATAGGATTGTTCATGATGCCATCTCTGGCAGATGCGTCCCAGCTGGTTGGATTGGTTGGCGTCTTGCGCGTCGTTGGTGGCGTATAAAAAATGACTATTGGCGACATGTGCGTTTCGCCCATGGAACTACTTGACCATATAAACAGTATCCATACAAATGGCGTACCTACCGCCACTTGATAGACCATAGAGTTGGCTAAAAGATCTGCTATCTTGATGTGGCTTTGGTTTTTTAATTTGTTGCCTATCGCCATAAAAGATTCAGAAACGAAGCGGAAATTTAAATTAGTTTTACGTTAGTTGTTACTACGAAACTGTGTATTCGATTGACGAATTTTTATCTGTTCTTGAGCAGTAACTTGGCAATTGTTTTATTATTTTTATCAATATTGTCATCATCATTTGTATTTTTAGTGTTTATTGTATTTTGTTATATATCTATACAGGTGTTTGCGGTCTTATGATTTTATTTTCAAGTGGTGATTAAACATCTTAAAATTAGGTAATTAACGTAAAAATATCTTAACAAAGTTGCACAATAAGAGGGATATTAATGTTTACAAAGCACGTAGTTTTTATTTTTTTATATTTTGAAGTGGTGATTAAGCATATTAATTTAAATATTTTTTTCCCTTTACATGGAATCCACTTCACACTAGTTGTTCAAAGTTATCGCCGTGTTGTTCAACGCAAAGTCTCGCTCGACGTATCCATGAATTGGCATAATTTACTAGGCCTTGGTCTTGCCGTCCAATTGTCGCTGCAGCTGCCTCAACACGGTTAGGAAGATCATCTAATTCAATTATGTCGTTAGTGTATACCAAGGCGGGTGCACCTTTGGTGTAGGCTCTGAGTGCTAAATTTGACCTAATAGATGACTCTGAGAGAAAAAATTCTAGAACTCTGCACAGAGTATTGTGGTATTGGCTTTTTGCTATCAGCTGATATTTGTACGTGTGTTTTAAATTTACTACAAATTTTCCTTTAGCTGTTAGTAGTTCTTTTGGTGTTTAATTTTGGGCGTATACTTATTGTTCATTATAGTTATTTTAGTTTTTATTGTTTTATGATTATTATTATTGGTAGTTTTATTATTATTATGTACTGTGTATTTTGTCTGGTAAATTAGGAAACATTCTGGAAGAAATGTTAATCCGACACCTGGATCATTTCACGGGAATTATAAAACGTTACTGATGAATAACTATTCCAGCAGCCACTCATTTGGAGCAAATTGTGAGGCTGAAGATTTCGTACAAAATTTAAGAGATTTTCTCTTCCGAAATATATCGATTAATAAAGAAACACACATGAAATTTGAGAGTCGTATTATGCAAACGTACACAATTCGTTGTGTTGATAAAATATCCATAGGCTACATTAGTGGTTTTATATCAAAAAAGGTGAATTTTATAGATGTGAAATCTGCAAAAATAACATTATAAAATACTCGAATGGCATGATCCAATTTCTCAAAAGTACTTCATTAGCAGTGCGCCTTACCGTTTAAGATACTGTACACGAAATTTTATTAATGGCTTGTATGGATCTTATAATATTATTTTAAATTTGTTGCCACAAATATGTTTAAAAAAAGGGCTTTTGGTGTACTTTCAGGTATTTTAAAAAATGAAATAGATTTCAATTTCAAGCCGTGCCATCACACCGAAGAAATAATCAGGAATTTTTTTATGAATTTTTAATATTTGGTATTTTCCTTTGGATAAATGGCATTAACAGAACTCTTCAGGGAAACGACTTGGGTCCCTGGCGCCGTAGGGACCCAATATATATGCAGGCGCAACAAATTTTTCAAAATCGGCAGAAATAACTTGTAACATTTACTTAATAAATTAATTCCTAATTTTATACCTTCTGTGTTTTTTTAAATATCCGTCTTATGTAAAATTTTACCATTTGCAACGTATACTATATATTTTTAAATGCCCACGCATGCATGCAAACGATATTTTAAAACGATGTTGTTTTTCTAAACTACATTAATGTATGCGTGAAGCGACGTTTTCTGTATTACATTTCCAAAAATCATTATTTTTTTATTGGCATAACCTTTTGGAATACGTCAATGCGGAGGGAGGGGGGGGGGGAGTAGAGTGCACTAGCATACCTTTGGTGTAAACCAGGGACTCGACCAATATAGGGCCCTGAGTGCAAAATTTTATCTAATAGAGGGCCCTGAGTGTAAAATTCTAGAAGTCTGGATAGATTATTTTAAATTTATATTACAATTCTTTTAGTTGTTAGTAGTTCTTTTGATTTTTACGCAAAAAGGTTAATTCCAATTGTAAATATAACTTTCAGGAATGCGTTAATCGAAACCGTCAATGCGTGTTTTTTGCGCGCCGACAGAATTATAGTTGGAAATAGAATATTTGCTACTTAAAAATCTGCACGGCAGATGCATACACTTTTTGGCACATTTTGTGAATGACATTATGCGAAGAGAAGCTTGTATAGAAGAATGAAGAGAATTTTGGTTGGCATTATGCATCCTGTCAAGTTTGAAATATATGAGATTTGGTGCGGTAATCTGTTTAGTTGGGTTCGCAGACCACCAGAGGGATAGGCACACAATTTTACCGTTAAGTCCCCTATCTATCCTTATTATATTATCTCTGGTGTATACACCTTCATAACGCCCCATACGTAGAAATCAAGGAAGTTAAGATCCGCTTACCGAGAAGGCCACGGCATAAGACCACCTCGACCAATCCACTTATTTTCAACACACATTATCAAAATGTTGGTGAACTAAACGATTAAAATGCCGCATCGTGCGCTATCGTGAAGAAATCACATTTGTCGACGTACACTAGCGACACTTTCTAATTGTACGACCTAACGCTCAACGTAGAGCCTACATGCGTAGCATGGGTAGTAGACA